>SZWC01000649.1:0-30357 GCA_023375785.1 Penium margaritaceum | reverse complement strand
GTGTGTGTGTGTATGTGTGTGTGTGTGTGTGTGTGTGTATGTGTATGTGTGTGTATATGTATATGTATGTGTACAAGTACATGTGTATGTGTATAAAGATACATATGTTTATGTATGAATGCATAATGAAGCTTACCTTTGTGCTAATTTGTAAGCTTAAATAATATTTATATGTATATGGATCCCAACGATTACAATGCATTGAAGGGAAATATTGGTAGACTGTTTCATTACTACTCCATGTTTCATCTATAATATGGCAAAAACCTTAACTTTTAAGAATACTAAGTTGAAATGTAACAGAAACCGTTTGATGAATGTATCCGAGGTTCTCATCGAATAAAATAGTGATGTTTAGGTAATTGGATATGATAAGGGATGTTTATGCTTTCAATAAGTTTGTCTCAAATATCATGACGTCTTGAGGTCTTAATTTTTGATTTAGAAATTTAAGTCGCACCTTGTGTTGAATTTCCGTTTCTCTCGTCCGATCGCGTTTGAGGTAGTTGGTTGTTACGCAAGAGACATACATGAGTCCCTATTCTTCTCAAATGGACATTTCTCTGATTACAAAAATAGCCAATCGCGTCGCGAAGACCGCGATATTCACTCTGACGGCCGAGGGCAAACTGGCCAACTGCTCCGCCCCCAGTGGATATTCCTGAACCTCTTGACAACTTCGACCATACTCGCAAACATACGAACAGACGCGACATGACCTTTCGATCGACTTCTTGACAACTCTCGATGAATCTAGTTCAATAAAGATGCATCACACATCTTCATCGTCGATTCTCAAAGACCCCCGACTTCTCGTCGGACCTTCTCGAATGTGACCACTCACGACGCGACTCCGCGCGCGTCGCTCGGTATCCGACCGAACAGCCTCAACTATGCTTCATTGGTAACTCGTCACTTGTATATATATATATATATATATATATATATATATATATATATATTCGATCGTTTCGACTCTCGTCATCGAAGTACACTTACCGCTAATTACAAATTGCTCAAGTGTCCGAAATTCTAAATCATGTTTTACCTCGCAACTTCTACCTGTTCACCATCTACGCTCTGTTGGGCGTAACACTTGGTATCAGAGTGTACCAGTATTGGAGAAGCATCCAACTTCTTCACCCATCCGGAGGACTTCCTCGCATAAGTCTTCAACGCATCTCGTACGTCAAGACTTCGCAGACTTCGCGACTACGACATGAAGCAGGCGAGCGTAACCAAAGATGACCAGGGGGTCTTTGGGGACGACTTTGGCAATGGAGGAGCAGAACGTGCCGATGCACGCAAACCCTGAAGAGACAATGAACAATGGTGTGGCAGGCTTTACGGCAGCTGGGACTACCCCTATGCCTTGGGGAACCAATCCGGTCACGGATCTGATAGCGATAAACCTGCCGCCCCTAGTGACAGCCTCAACGAAGACAGGAGGGACGATAGGAGGCACGGGACGACAGGCGTGGATCAACGAGGAATTGGCAAACAAGATATCCACACTCGAAGGAATCAACAAACACCTCCTCCAACAACTCAAAGTTCAGATGAAGGCTCTTCGCAACGCAAGCGCGCATGAAGTGGTGCTTGTGGAGAGGAATTCCCAACTCTCGAGGAACCCAAAACTCGTCCGGCTCCACCAGAACCGTTCGGAGGTGTACTTCACCGCTAATTCAAACTCAAAGGGACCAATGATTTGGATGTGGCTGACGAGTTTGGAGGTGTACTTCACCGCTAGTGGGTTCAATGACGATGAAAATAAAATCGACCTTGTGGCCAGGCTTTTGCATGGCACGACGTTAAGTTGGTGGTCCGACCTAAAGACCATACAACGGCTGCAGGAGACCGGCAGAGCATCATCAACAGCTCACGGCTCCCGTCTCACATCACTGACCGCAGGCGTACTACCCTTGAAGAAAGTTAACCTCCAGTAGCAAGACGCGTACATGCCACCAACCGACTGGAACGAATTCTTGCGCGCGATGCTCGCACGCTTTGGACGACTGAACGAGAAATCTTATGTATAGTACAAACTCCAACGTCTACGTCAACAATCCGGCGTGACAGAGTATACGTGGAGATTCAGCGAGATCATAAGCGGAGCAAACATCGCCCACGACAAACTCTGTTTCCATTACAACAATGACCTCAAACAAGACATCCGGTGAGTAATAACTATTTTCGGCATCGAGAACGACTTGTTGCGGATGATTGCAGCAGAAGAAAGCATCGACAGTGTCGACTATTAAGCTTGGATCCCATAATCGTACGGCTTGCGACCTCCTAACCACAGTTATCATGGGAATGGATGACCTAGTCGGTAGAATCCTCGACTCCAATGGAAGTAGACGCGGTCGACCAAAGAGACACGCGAACCTGCTACAGCTACGGAAAAGTTCGGCACATTGTCCAAAACTGTCAGAGCAAGTAGCAGACCAAAAAAGAGGAGAACTCGGAGAAAAATGAGTAGGGAAATGGTAGGGGGCAGGAGTAAAAGGCGCAACTCTTGTCTGTGAGGAACGATCTTCGCCGAATGATCGCCCATATGAACGGCCCACATCTCCACAAAGGATTTCTGAGATCACGAAGCTCGACGAGGGGTACGAGGATGACCAACCGGCAATACTACTTAGTGTTGAGCCTCGAGGATGCAGAAGTCGCAGGATGGTACCGGCAGTATTGGATGGAGGAGCTTCACATAGCTTTGTGAGCAACAACATGGTTTGCAAGCTTGGTTTGCAGTCCGAACGAGGGGTGTTTGAAGGAAAAACCATCGACGCGAGACTACAGATACGGGGACTCTGAGAACCACTACATTACAAGTGGGAGATCTTTGGGATGTAATGGTCTGGAGATCTTGTCCAATGAGCGATCACAAGATCATCCTCGCACAAGATTTTCTACACCGGCACAATGCATAGGTCAATTGGAACAGCGACCATATCTACGTGGAGATAGATGGCGCCAAATGACAACTTCCATGTGCGGGATGGAAAGTGATAGTGGAAGCAGCAAAGGATGAAGCAATAGAGGAAGTTGTAGAAGCCCAAAAGCGACAACTGGTGACACCAGTATCGCTCAACGTGGCCAAGAACTGTATACGATGGGGAGCCCGTGCGTGGCTCATACCCTACTGTTCTTGAATTTTGATTCTAAATATTTCTTACTATATTTTGTTCAACAAAATTTTATTTTGTCGAAGTGATTAGGTGCCACATAAAAAATTTCTCGAAAACAATAAAACAAATTATTTGTACTTCTGTCCCGGGTTTTTCCTGGAGGTCACTCTAGAAATGCGGCAGCCTCGTTCAGATCCTCATATGTAACCGAGACTTCGGTTATTCGAGAGTGACACGGTCGTCTGACGAGGCGACTTTTCAGAAGTCGCAGAAAGCCACCTCGTCAGACGTGCGCTGGTCGACACCGCCGGCACTTGCGGAGGTGTCGAACAGCGTCGTCGACGAATTTAAGGAACTGGTTTTTCGTTCAACGAAAGCATAGGTGCCACCAAAACAACTTTAGCACCAAGATTAATGCACGAATTCAAGGAACACATGATTAGCGTTTTTGTAATAGTCGAAAATCAAGAACAGTAGGGTACATCTTGAGCCAACGGAAGTGGTAGCAGCTGACTCATCATCGGCCTCCTTTGTCTCATCGGTCTCGACAAAGTTTGCGATGGTACCGGAAGAGTTTGCATCAGTCATCGAGGAGTTTGCGAACGTCTTCCCCGACGAACTCCCGAAAAAATTATCTCCTCAATGAGACATCGACCATCGCATCAAACGGAAGCTGGGCAATAGATCTACCGTCCGAGGGTCCTATCGGATGAGCGATCACGTGCTGATCGAGCTAGAAAAGTAGCTCGACGAGATGCTTGGTCAGGGGTTCATCTGCCCATCTACCGTCCGAGGGTCCTATCGGATGAGCGATACACTGCTTTAGTATCATTTGTAAAAAATAAAACTTGCGAGATGCGGATGTGCGTGGATTATCAGGCGTTGAATGACGCTACCATGAAGAACCGCTACCCTCTCCCTCGAGCCGACAAGCTTCTTGACCAACTCCGAGGGGCCCAAATTTTCTGCAAAATTGACTTCCGCAGCGGATACCACCAGATACACATGGCAGCCACTGACATCGAGAAGACAACATTCCAAACTCGCGACGGGCACTTTGAGTTCACCGTTATGCTGTTTGGACTCACGAATGCCCCATCAACGTTCATGGTAGCAATGAACAACATTTTTTGACCGAATCTCGACTTTTTTGTCATGGTACATTTCAACGACATTCTTGTGTACAGCTGCACCACGAAGGAGCATCATGGACATCTTCAAAAAGTTCTTGAAGTTTTACAAAGAAAGAAACTTTATGGACAACCCTCGAATGCGACTTTGGTCATCGTTTGATTGAGTTTTTGGGTCACGTCATCAACAGTGGACGGATCACCATGGATCGGAAGAAAGTGGCAGCAGTTGCTAAGCGGCTGACGCGGACCATCGGTTGAAAAATTAAAGTTTTTGTCGGATTCAGCAATTACTATTGGTGATTTTTCAGGGACTAAGCACGAATGTCAGCGCCTCTTTCTGAACTCACTCAAAAGGAAAACGAGTGGCGGTGGGGAGACAACGAACAAGAAGCCTTACCGCTTTGTGAAACGCTCTGACCTTGACGCCAACCTTACGATTAGCCAATCCAACGACCGACTATGTCATGGCTACGGATGCATCAGACCGAGCCATTTGCAAAATTCTTAGAAAAGATCACGGCAACTGCAAACAACTAGTCGCTACATGTCCCGAAAATTGCGAGGACCGGAGCTCAACTACACGGTTCACAAAAAGGACATGCTGGCGGTCATGCACGCATTTAAGACACGACAATGCTACCCAGAGTGTCGCTAATGCATCGTGTACACCGACCACCACGCGCCAAAGACACAGCCGAATCTCAGCCGATGTCAAACTCGATGGATGGAGTTCCTTGAGTCCGAGTTCGTCTACAAAATTGAGAACCGGCCTGGAAGAACCAAGACGGCAAATGCACTCAGCAGCCAATCAGATTGAATGGCCAACGTGGCAACCCTTCAACTACAGCGAGACCCCTACCTCGAGCAATTGTTCGCACAAGGCTACAATCAGAACGGCGGATATGATAAAACCAAGTTCTAGTTCGACACACCTTAGTGGCGACGCCACTTCACTCGCCAGGTGGTCGTTCCCCCAAACAACAAACTTCACAGCATGCTACCCAAAGAGTGCCACGACACCGGTCCAGATGGGCACTTCAGAGAGAACAAGACGCTAAAAAGGCTGGCAAAAAAGTACTGATGGGACAAAATGCAATCCGACGTGGCCAATTTCTGGAAAATCTATGACGCATGTCAAAGACAATCTCGTTTCAGGAGGCCACCCGGAATTCTTCAGCCACTCCCCGTTCCACCGCAACCATGGGCAGACATCTCGATGGACTTTGTCACCTGATTACCAATCACACCCGAGAGATGTGATGCCATCCTGGCGGTCGTCGACAGTTTTCGAAAATTTCCCACTTCATCCCGACAACGACCACCGTCACTGCAAAAGGGACAACACGACTTTTTCTAAACAAGATTGTGCAGCTACACGGTGTACCGAGAACCATCACAAGCGACAATGACGGTCGATTTACCAGCCGTTTTTGGCACGAACTGGTGACTCGCTACGGAA
The DNA here is from genome assembly GCA_023375785.1 of Penium margaritaceum. NCBI lineage: Eukaryota > Viridiplantae > Streptophyta > Zygnematophyceae > Desmidiales > Peniaceae > Penium > Penium margaritaceum. Next base: position 24,634 of record SZWC01000649.1, on the reverse strand, counting down.
GTAGAACTCAACTCTTAACGGTGTTTCACCCCCAAACTGATGCTCAAACGGAGCAAACAAATCAAATGCATGAACAACTGCTCTGAACACAATGCGAATGGGATGGATTGGGCACCAAATGACAAAAAACACCCAACGTGTTGCGAGGACCGCGATATTCACTGTGATGCTCGAGGGTAATCTGGCCAACTACCTCGCCCCTAGTGAATATTCCCAAACCTTATGACAGCTTCGACCATACTCGCGGACCTACGAACAGAAGTGACACAACCTTTCGGACGACTTCTCCACTTCTCTGGACGAATCCAAATGTAGAAAGATGCATCACACATCTTCACTGTCAATTTTTGAAGACCCCCGACTTCTCGTCGGACCTCCTCAAATTGGACCACTCACGAAGTGAGTGGTCTTCGCGTGTCGCTCGACATCCAGATCTAACGGCCTCAACAATGCTTCATTCGCAACTCGTCAATTGTATGTACATATTGGATCGTTTCGACACTCGTCATCAAAGTACACTTACCGCTATTTATAAATTCATCAAGTGTTTCCATAACGGGTCGAGTCTCCAGCTACTGCTCTGAAGTCATCGTCAAAGTTCATAGAATGGCGTTCTTAGTCCGCGCCAAGGATTTACCCCCTTCGCAGGACTGAGGGGCAATCGTCATCAACGACCCAGAGCAAAGAGACTCGAATATATTGAGTTTCTGGAGCCCCATTTCTGTTTTTAACCTTACCCCTGGTTTTGGGACCCAAACCAGGGGTTTTTACCTCGAACTTGTGCATTCGCACAAGTTCTCCGGTTTTGAAACTCATGGTTCGTCCTAAACAAACTTGAGTTTTGTTTTTGACGCTTCGGCGCAAGATCGTCGGGTGTGAGGCACGATCGGCAATTTCGCGCTGACTCCTCTCGTGCGCTTCCCTCGTCCTCGCTCTCACCCTCGCTCACCCTATCCTTCGTCCTCGCTTGCCCGCTTGCAAGGAGGGCAAGGGGGGGGGGGGCGAGGGCACGAGGCCACGAGGCCTCGGCCTTGAGGCCCTTGTGGCCCCTCAGCTGCTGATCGGGCTGAGGCCGCGATCGGCTGCTGGCGGCTGGCCGGTTGGTGGCCGGCCGGTCACTTGGCCGGCCGCCGGCCGTTCAACCGGCTGGTAGCCAATTGGCCGGCAACCAGCGAAGTGCTGGCCGTCGGCCAGCCCTCGCTGACGTAAGGGGTGGTGCGTGTTGGTTTTTGTGCATCTCTCATTGTACTCTGTTGTGACCTCCCTGCTTGTGTACATCCGCGTGCAGATGAATGACGGAGAGACTTGACGCCGTTGGAGTGTCGCTCGGAAGAGCCGATGCGCGCTGAGACCCACTCACCCGTCGTTGGAGCCTCCTCCCTCTGGCGATGCGCTCAGCTCCATCGGCAGGCCTCCTAGGTGGTCGGGCCGCCGGCAGTCACTGCCACTGCGGATGCAGTCTGCATGCACCTAGCACTATGTCTGGCTATGGCATTGCGTCTGCAGCATCATGCGATGCCTAGGGTCCACGTCTTCTGTTGTATGGCCCTGTTTGGCATCGTTGACTGTCATAGGCACTGCCTGGGTTCATGCAGCCATAACTTCTTGTAGCTATTTTTCTAGCTGATTCTGACCCCACGACTGCGTTTGCAGCGTTGGTATTATGGCATGGTCCAGTTTTCAGGCAAAACGGACGACGCCCGGGTCTTGGGCTATCGGGCGTCTGGCAGGGCTCACCGAGAAAACCCTGCTTGCGAGAAAATAGGTCTAGCACTATTTTCTGATTGGCTGGTTAGCTAAGTAACAACTTTTACACTAGTGGGGGGGGGGGGCTAGAACTTGGAGGGGTTCCCCATTGTTGCTCATTCTTCATTGCTAATCAGTTACTTCCAGTTTTCAGCTGCTTTCATGCGCTAACACTGGCGCACACACTTCTGAGTAACAAACCCAGAGCTTCCAGACTTAGTCTCTAGAGCAGCAGACTGAGGGGGTAGCAGACTCAAGCAACGAGCGTGGAAGCCCGCATGCTGCATCAACAACGCATGCTGCCCCAACCTGCTGCCTAGGTTTCTAGCTTGGTATCAGAGCCAGAGCGTAGCAGCAGCAGCAGAAGACTGGCGTACAGGTGCCAGACAACGCTGGCGGACCCCCATACGTGCCAGTGCAGGGGAAATGCTGCCGGATTTTTTCCGGCAGCATTGACCCGCCTGGTGACGGCGTCAGATTTTTTCCCACGGCCACTGGGCCAGGGGAAATGCTGCCAAATGTTTTTTTCGGCAGCACTGACCCCCACACGTGACTCGAGGAGGTGAGCGGCAGGCCGCGTCCAACACCTGTGGGCGACGACGCACGCGGCAACGTCACCCAGGTGCAGTGACTTGCGCCAGCACGCAGCAGCAGCAGCTTGCAGCAGCAGTAGCAGCAGGCAACGTGAGCAAACAGTGGTAGCAGCAGCCAGCAACAGCTGCGTGCAGCAGCAACAGCAGGCAGAAGGAGCAGCTCGCAGCAGCCTGCAGGAGTAGCAGCCCGCAGCAGTAGCTCGCAGCTGCAACAGCCTGAAGCAGTAGCTCGCAGCAGCAGCAGCCTACAGCAGCAGCAAGCAGTAGCAGTGGCAAGCAGCAGCTGCAGTAGCGTGCAGCACCAGCAGCCAGCCACAGCAGCTGCTGCAACGAGCAGCTGCCAGCAGCAACTGCTGCTGCTGCTCGCTGCACGCAGTGAGCGAGCAGCGAGTAGCAGCCCGCTGCTGCCAGCGAGCAGTAGCTCGCTGCCAGCGAGCTGCAGCTCAGTGCCTGCTGCCAGTGAGCTGCAGCTCGCTGCCCGCTGCCAGCGAGCAGCAGCCTGCTGCTTGCAGCTGACAGTGGGCAGCTGCCCGCTGTGATAGGCGAGGAAGAAGAAGAAAAAAGAAAAACAAAAACAATCCCCCATCCCACCTGCTTCGCCGCCGCTGCTACAATAGCTGCCTTTGCTGCTGTAGCAGCCCTAGCAGCCGCAGCATCGCGCAGCAGCAGCAACTGCTACTACAACTACAGCCGAAGCAGCAACAGTAGCAGCAGCAGCAGCAATGACAGCAGCAACAACAGCAGCAGCAGCAGCAGCATCAGCAGCAGTAGCAGCACCAACTGCAGTAGCAGCCGCAAAAGCAACTACAGCAGCAATAGCAAACTGCAGCAGCAGTAGCAGCAGCAGTAGCAGCAGCAGCAGCAACAGCAGCTGTAGCAGCGGCCCCAACAACCGCCACTACTGACGTCAGCATCCTATTGCTAACGTCACTGCTGACGTCACTAATGACATCATCAACTAAAAAAAAAAACCCAAAGAAAGGGGCAAGGGAAGGGGGAAGCAAGTCTGAGGGTGGGTAGAACATCCACCGCCCTCAGCAAGGCGCTACTGCTGACGTCAGCAACCCATAAGCGAAAAAAAACAAAAAAAAACAAACAAACAAAACAAAGGGCATCACACCATGGCTGGTAGCCCCACTGGGGAGGGGTCCTCCTCTGTTTGGGGGACCCCCACCCCCCCTTTCTTGTAGCGGCAGCAGTAGCAGCAGCAGCAAAAGCAGCACCAGCAGCAGCAGCAGCAGCAACAAGAGTAGCAGCAGCAACAGCAGCAGCAAGAAGAGTAGGAATAGTAGGAGAAGCAAGAGTAGCAGTAGCAGCAGCAGCAACAGGAGCAGCAACAACAGCGGAAGCAACAACAGCAGCAGCAGCAGGAGGAGCAGCGGCGTTAGCAGCGCTCTGACGTCGTTGGCGATAACCCTGACCCCCTCGCTGCTCTTCAGCAACAGCTCGCCGCCCTGACGTAGCAGCTTGCGGCAGTACAACCGTTAGTTTTCCAATCTGCCCCCAATGCGCCTCCATCCTTTCTCCCTCCAGGGCGTGCCATCCCAGCTGTTTCTGCTGTCACGCAATACCTGGCGTAGCAGCAGACTTTGCGCCAGCAGCAGACAGTGGCCTCCGTCCTTGGCCCCACTCTGGGTGCCGGCCGCAGGCAAAAGGACTTTGAGACGCCGCCGCCGCCGCTTCAGGCCAGCGAGCAGTTCCGGTGCTGGGAGCTCAGCTTCCGCATCTTCGCGTAGGGTGAGGGTCTGTGGGCATACTACACCCTGCCATATGACGCCACCCTGGCCGACCAGCTATATGACGCTGGTCGTGCCGTCCGGGCTCTTGTCCCTGTCGTCCCTCCGGCTTCCCGCCTCGCCCTCGAGCCCTTCTTAGGCAACTTCACCGCTGGCGCCACCCCAGACCCTGCAACCGCGTGGCACGTTCTCACTCGTCCCCATCGCATTTCCAGCGACGCTGAGACTAGCCGACTGCTGCGGGAGTTCAACTCCCTGCACATGGGGGAGACCGAGACGGTCACCTCCTACTGGCAGCGGATGGAGGATATCCTTCGTCGCCTCGGGAAATCTGCCCCACCCCCTTTGGCCGCGCTCCTCACCATCAAGCGCGACGCCACCGACGCGTACTCGGACGTCTTTGTCCACTACCCTCACGACATTCTCTCCACCATGGCGGCCCAGGGCACCCTCCTTCCCTAGGCATACGAGCTCTTCCTCCGCATTGAGGAAGCTCGTATGGAGTCCCGACTCCAGCGCACGGAGGCCGTCGCCTCCCCTTCCGTCGCCTCCGTGGCCGTCGCCTCCCCCGCCACAGCTACCTCATCATCGTCGGGGAAGAAGAAGCGTCGGCCCAAGAAAGGCAAAGGTCAGTAGCAGCAGCAGCAACAGTCGTCGACCGGGTCCAGCACTAGCAGCTCGGTCTGCCACAACTGTGGCCAGCCCGGGCATGGGTGGTACACGTGCCCTCTACCGACGGATGAGGCGCGCGTCATCGCCACCATGCGTCGCCATCGCGAGCGCCGTCTCACCTCTGCCGCCGTGACTGTCACCGGCTCTGACTCCTCCACCTCATCCAACAGCTCCACCACTCTAGTTGCTTCGCCGGTCGCACCGACACCTCCGCCGCAACCGTTGGCGCCGGCGCAGTCCTCCTTCTACCCGGGCTCCGGCTCCATCACCCCGCAGTCCGTCTACACTCCCGGGCCATCCTCTCGCAAGCGCCAGCTGGATCAGTTCATCGCGCTCCAGCTCGGCCTCCCTCGCCCTCCTCCCCAGGAAAGTGCGAGTTGCATCACTTCCGGCTCCCCTGTCCAGCCTTGCATGACTGAGACTGAGTTATGGTCATGCCCTGTTTCTTCGTCTGTCTCGTCGTCTCTCGTGGTCTCCGCTACCCCCTCCCAGGACGACGTTGCTTGGCTTGATGATTGGCAGTCTCGATTCGCACCTCCTTCCACCGCGTCCGCGTCCCTTGCTTGCTGCCATGTGACCGTTAGTGATCTTGCGACCCCAGTCCAGGAACCCGCTGAGACCTGGATCATCGACTCCGGGGCCACGCATCACATGACGGCCTATTGTGAGGCCTTTAGTATGCTCGGTCCTGTAGGCGATGTTTCTGGTGTCCGGACAGGCCCTGGTCAGGTGTTGCTTGTCCTTGGTGTTGGCGTTGTTTGTTTCCCTAGTCCCTCCAGTGACGTCTTTCTGACCGACGTCCTCTTCGTCCCTGGTCTTGAGCTCAGCCTCCTGTCCGTCACTGCCCTTGACCGCATGAGCATGGATGTTGTGCACTCGTGTGGTGTTGGCACTGTGTCACTCCGTCCGTCTGGTCTTGTCGTACTGCATGCCACCGCCCGTGGTAACCTGTGGCATGTACCTCGTCTGTCTTCCTCTCCTTCCGTCTCCTCCTCGTCAGCCGCCACAGGCCATGTGTTTTTCACCAGCACGCTTTGTCCTCAGCACACTCGCCTCCTGCACCGCCGCCTTTGCCATGTCCACTCTGCCGCCGTAGACAGCATGCTTCGCACCTAGCCGGCCAAGGGCCTTGACCCGGAGACTCTTCCCCTCCCGTGCCCAACTGAAAGCATTGACTGCGCTCAGGGGAAGATGCACCGTTCCACGTATCCCTTGTCTTCCTCCCGTGCGTCTGCCACCCTCGACCTTGTCCATTCGGACGTCATGGGTCCTCTCCCTACCGAGTCCGTCGGCGAGCATGGTCGCTACGTCCTCACCCTCACTGATGACTATTCTCGCTACCGCTGGGTCTTCTGCCTTCGGCAAAAGAGCGATGTCGCCCCCGCCATCCAGGACTGGCTTGTCCTTGCGGAGCGCGAGTGTGGCCGCTCTCTCCGCCGCTTTCGCTCCGATCGCGGTGGTGAGTACCTGGATGAAGCCACGACCTTTCTCGCCTCCCGCGGCATTCGCCATGAAACGTCTGTGCCTTACACACCCGCCGAGAGCGGTGTCTTCGAACAGTGGAACCGCACTATGGCCGACGCCGTCCGCACCATGCGGGTTGAGTCTGGTCTCTCCGAGGGCTTTTATTTTGAAGCCACGGCCTACATGACCTGGGTCTGCAACCGGATTCCCCTCGGTCCCCTTCCCCGCCACTCCACACCGTAATAGCATTGGTGCGGTCATCGAGCTGACCTTCGCCCGGCTCCCGTTTGGGGCTGCGTGGCCATTGTGTGGTTGCCCGTCCCGCAGCAGGGCGGCAAGCACGCCCCTCGCGGACGCCCCTGCACCTTCCTCGGTGTCTCTCCTTAGTCCAAGGCTTGGCGCTTCTGGGATCCCTCCCGGCACTGCATCGTTGAGTCCCGAGACGCCCTTTTCTTCGAGGACCTGTTTCCTCGCGACCTCATTCGCTCCGGCTCATCTGTGTCTATCTCGTTGCGTGGGGGAGTGGTGCGTCCGTCCTCCGTCCTTCCGCTTCCGGATGACACGTCCCTCGGTCCCTATGGGCCGGCACCCCCAGTCGCGTCCGCTGGTCCCTCCGGGCCGGCACCCCCAGTCGCATCCGCTGGTCCCTCCGGGCCGGCACCTCCAGTCGTGTCCGCTGGTCCCTCCGGGCCGGCACCCCCAATCGCGTCCGCTGGTCTCTCCGGGCCGGCACCCCCAGTCACGTCCGCAAGTCCCTCCAGGCCGGCACCCCCAGTCGCGTCTGCTGGTCCCTCCGGGCCGGCCACTCCAATCGCGTCCGCTGGTCCTTCCGGGCCAGCAGCCTCAGTCACGCCCGCTGGTCCCTCCGGGCCGGCAAGCCCAGTCGCATCCGCTGGTCCCTCCGAGCCGGCACCCCTAGCCGCGTCCGCTGGTCCCTCCGGGCCAGCAGCCTCAGTCGCGCCCGCTGGTCCTTCCTGGCCAGCAACCCCAGTCGCATCCGTTGGTCCCTCTGGGCCAGCAGACCCAGTTGCGTCCGCTGGTCCCTCCGGGCCAGCAACCCTGTCTGCCTCCATTGGCCCGACGGACTCAGCGCCGTCACCTGCCCTGCCACGCTACACGCGGGGCCCAGGCGACAGCCTCCGACCCAGACCGTCGGTGAGCGCGCAGACTGTCGCTCCGTGCTCCGTGGCGCCTTAACCCCCCGGCCTGACCACCTTGGCCATCATTGCAGACCTCCACCCGGGCTCCGCACTGGGCTACGCCATGCTCCATAATGAGCATCGGTGTGCTGTCGTGGCTGCACTCGCGCGCATCCCACCTGGGGCACGAGGTGCGCACGCCCTCTCAATCCGCTCTACAGCACGCTTGGAGGATCCAGACACCCTACGCAAGGCACGAGCCTCTCTTGAGGCCGCACACTAGGATGCTGCCTGTGCCGATGAGCTCGCAGCTATCCGACAGCACTTTGTGTATGACCTCGTTGACCTTCCCCCAGGACGGAAGGCCATCGGTGCCAAGTGGGTCTTTCGGCACAAGGAGAAGCCCGAGGGGTCCTTGGACAAGTACAAGGCCCGCCTTATAGCCAAGGGGTTTGCCCACATTCCTGGGGTCGATTACGATCAGATCTTTGCCCTAGCTGGCCGGTTCTCCACTAGCCGGGCACTCTTCAGTCTGGTCGCCCAGCATGGGTGGGAGCTGCACCAGATGGATGTGAGCAACGCTTTTCTCCATGGTTCACTGGAGGGTGAGGAGCTCTACATGGTGCAACCCCCAGGCTTCGAGATGGCACTGGGAGAGTCTGGCGATTGCGCAAGGCCCTGCATGGCCTGAAGCAGTCGCCTCGGTGCTGNATTACGATCAGATCTTTGCCCTAGCTGGCCGGTTCTCCACTAGCCGGGCACTCTTCAGTCTGGTCGCCCAGCATGGGTGGGAGCTGCACCAGATGGATGTGAGCAACGCTTTTCTCCATGGTTCACTGGAGGGTGAGGAGCTCTACATGGTGCAACCCCCAGGCTTCGAGATGGCACTGGGAGAGTCTGGCGATTGCGCAAGGCCCTGCATGGCCTGAAGCAGTCGCCTCGGTGCTGGAACCGGATCAGCAGCACGCTCCTTCATGGCGGGCTCCAGTGCAGCACCGCTGACCCCGCACAGTTTGTCAGTCCGCGAGGCCAGACTTTCGTCACTGTTCTCGTGTACGTCGACGATCTGCTCATTGCGTCGCCAGACACGGCTGCCATCGAGCGTGTCAAGGATCTGCTCCACGCCGCCTACCAGATGAAGGACCTTGGGTCTGCCAGGGTCTTCCTGGGAATCCACCAGGCCGCCTATGTGTAGACGCTGTCCACCCGCATTCCGGAGGACTTGCCACTCGTGCCGAGCACATCCTCACCCATGTCACCCGATGGCCAGGCAAAGCTGAAGAGTCCTGACCCAGCCGTTCTGGGGGAGCCAGTTGACGTGACCACATACCTGCGAGTCATCGGGTCACTGATGTTCCTGGCGACGACGACGCGCCTAGACATCGCGTTCGCCGTCAACCTCCTGGCCCAATTCTCTCAGGATCCGCGTCACCTCCACTACGAGGCCGCGATCCGAGTACTGCGCTATGTTGTCTCGACTCCTCGGCGAGGTCTCATGTTCCGCCGTCAGCCGTCTGTTGTCGCGGTGGACTACACCGATAGTGAGTGGGCCGGCAGTCAGAACGGCAAGAGTCGCACAGGCTAGATCTTTCTGATTGGCGGCACTGCTGTGTCCTGGCGTAGTGGCAAGCTAGGATGCATTGCGTGCAGCACTGCTGAGGCTGAGTACGTTGCTCTTGGCTCAGGCGCATGTGAGAGTGTGTGGTTGCGTCGTCCGTTGTCCGAGCTACGCCAGTCCGTCGCATCCATCACGTTGCACTGTGACAATGAGAGTGTCATGGCCATCGCCGACAATGACGGCGTGCATCACATATGCACAAAGCACATCAATGTTGAGTATCACTATGTGCGTTCGTTGTTGCATGACGGCAGCGTCAGCATCGTGTGGGTTGAGAGAGCACGGCAGTTGGCTGACTTCTGGACCAAGGCACTCAATCGCGACTCGTTCAAGAAGGCTGTGAGTTCAGTCGGCATGCGTTCGTGAGTGACTCTCTCTGTCCTTGCTTGCGTCTCTGCTTGGGCTGAGGGAGTCTGGTCGTTGACTGTGTCTGTGCCCGCACATGTGCACTACGCCTGTGAGTCATGGGGGAGTGTTGGTTTTCGTGCATCTCTCATTGTACTCTGTTGTGACCTCCCGGCTTGTGTACATCGGCATGCAGATGACTGACGGTAAGACTTGACACTGCTGGAGTGTCGCTCGGTGGAGCCGACGCGCGCTGAGACCCACTCACCCGTCGTTGGAGCCTCCTCCCTCTGGCGATGCGCTCAGCTCCATCGGCAAGCCTCCTCGGTGGTCGGGACACCGGCAGTCACTGCCACTGTGGATGCAGTCTGCATGCACCTAGCACTGTGTCTGGCTGTGGCATTGCGTCTGCAGCATCATGCGATGCCTAGGGTCCACGTCTTCTATTGTATGGCCCTGTTTGGCATCGTTGACTGTCATAGGCACTGCCTGGGTTCGTGCAGCCATAACTTCTTGTATCTATTTTTCTAGTTGATTCTGACCGCACGACTGCGTTCGCAGTGTCGGTATTATGGTATGGTCCAATTTCAGGCAAAACGGACGACGCCTGGGTCTTGGGCTGTCGGGCGTCTGGCAGGGCTCATTGAGAAAACCCTGCCTGCCAGAAAATAGGTCTAGCACTATTTTCTGATTGGCTGGTTAGCTGAGTAACAACTTTTACACTAGTGGGGGGGGGGCCTAGAACTTGGAGGGGCTCCCCATTGTTGCTCATTCTTCATTGCTAATCAGTTACTTCCAGTTTTCAGCTACTTTCTGGCGCTAACACTGGCGCGCGCACTTCTGAGTAACAAACCCAGAGCTTCCATACTTAGTCTCTAGAGCAGAAGACTGAGGGGGTAGCAGACTTAAGCAACGAGCGTGGAAGCCCGCATGCTGCCCCAACCTGCTGCCTAGGTTTCTAGCTGTGCGCAACCACCTCTTGTTTCAGCAAGGAGGGAGGGTTGAACCGGCCCTCCCGCTACATTCCTCTCCACTTATTATGAACCGTCTCGGTTCATGAACAACAAGCACGATTGTCGGTTAGTGAGTCATCAACATTGTGAAAGAAAAAAATCACCAGCTAAACATGTGCTTGGCACTTAGACCTAAGATGTAGCTGGTCGGTCAGCACGGGTAGCGACCTCCCCCCATTAGTGTCCGCACTGAAACCATGTTGGACGTCCCCAACCTCCTATAGTTGCAGTCCATGAATGCCGCCCTGTGGGAATGTTGTTCACTTTGTCCGTGTTTAGGTGGTGCCCCCTAATACGCATCGATAAGTGCAAGCTGCCAACTCTCTCCAATACTCGTTGACCACCCCTGTGGGAAATCGAGATTCAGGCTCCCATGAGTTATGTTCAGGTCCACACCTGGCCCAATGAACAAGGTATTCCCTAACAACCTACGACCGGAGAGTACGCTTGGTGCTGAAGTAGGCGCAGAACCTCGTATTGGCCATCGGTAGCAAGGATCGCCGGTGGTGGCTGAATAGTTCCCTCTGGCATGTATGAAGCCAACAGGCTCACATGGAAAATGTCATGTATCTTCATTTTCGGCGGAAGCAGCAATCGGCATGCCACTGGCCAGATGCGTGCAATGATGGGGAATGATCCAATCCACTTCGATAGATGTTTTCGTGCTCCTGGAAACTTCAGCCAAAGATTCCTACTGCTAAGCAGCACTTTGTCACCGATGTCAAACGAGACCTCATGGTGACTTTTGTCGGCATATGCCTTTTGTTGTTGCCCAGCAGCTTGAAGGTGATCCTTTGCCTCCTGTAAGAAGGAGTCGATGTGCTCGGCAAAGGCTTGAGCAGAAGGAACTTGTCCTCCTGTACTCCTGCTCTTCACCAATGAAGAGGGCACGAATGGATGCCGACCAATATTCAACACAAATGGTGTGAACTGTGTAGACTCGTTCACCAAGCTATTCACCGCAAACTATGTTGGTGCCAGGAATTTGTCCCAGTCATGCATGGCAGGGTCCACGTACATTTGGAGCATTTATTCCAGAGTGCGATTCATGCCCTCTGTTTTTCTGTCAGTTTGAGGGTGAAATGTTGTTGACATTTGCGACTCACTGCCAAACTCTTGCATCTTTTGCCAGAACTTACTAGCAAATTCTCGATTTGGATCGGAGATAATGCACAACGGCAAGCCATGGTACTTTACGACACCCTCAAAGAAGAGACCAGCGGTCTCCTCAATGTTCACGTCAGTGGTTGTAGGAATGAAGTGTGTCATCTTTTTCAACAGATCCACAACCAGTAGTAATGCATCGTGGCCACGGGCCGTGTCCAGGAGACCAGTAATGAAGTCCATGATGACGCACTCCCATCAAGTCCCAAGAATGCGATGTTGTTGGAGGATTCCAACACGCTTCTTGTTACTAGCCTTGTTGCGAAGGCATGGGTCGCATGTCATGGAATACGTACGGACATCGACACTCCATCCTGGCCACCAATAGTGGTCCGAGAGTGCTTGTCCGGTCTTTCGAGGTCCCACATGACCTGCGACCAGCGGGTTGTGGAACTGGGAGATAATCTTTGCTCGAAGGTCTCCCGAGTTGGCACCACAACTTGTTCGCCATGCCAGAAGATTCCTGCAGCCTCCACCAAGCCGTACTTGTCCAAATTTGGAGAGTCTTGACACCAAGAATCCACACACTATCCCATCCGGATCCTGTTTACAAAACCGTTGTAATGGATAATCTCTCGTGGTGGTTGCGGCAGAGGTGTAGGGTGATCTGGTGATTGTACTGTTGATGTTGCAATGGTCATAAAACACCCACCGACCTCGGTGGTTGCTTTAACTTCCACAGGCTGTCGCCTTAGTGAATCTGCCACATTGATGCGTCCTGGCTGATATTCCTATGTGAACGAGAATCATCTCAGGTATTCGCTCCAACGCGCTTGTCGACTTAACAGGTTCGGTTGCGTTTGGAAAAACACCAATGGATTATAGTCGGTCACGACCGTCACACCCCCTTCAGCACCCTCAAGGTAGCAATGCCACATCTTGAAAATGTGTACTACCGGAAGGAGCTCTTGACCCCCAGTCGAATACCGCATTTCCACAAGGATGAGCCTCCAGCTCTCATACGCAACTGGGTGACCGTTCTGCATAAGGACAACTCTGAATCCTACTACCGACGCATCACATCGAACTTCCCATGGTTGCGATGGATCCAAAAGAGCTAGGACGGGTGCTATGGATAGAAGCTCTTTGACTTTGAGAAAAGCGTTCTCGCAATCAAATGTCCATTACTAGTGCACGTCTTTTTGCGTGAGCTTGGTTAATAGTGCTACCAGGGTCGAATACCCCTGCATAAACCGTCGAAAGTAGTCTGCAAGACCGAGAAAAGGCCAAATCTTCCCAACACTTTCCGGGCATGGCCAGTCTACAATGGCTTGGACCTTTTGTGGGTCGACACGGATGCCGTCCTTGCTGACAATGTGTCCAAGACATTTGAGCTCACTTTTGCATAGAACTTTTGTTCCCGAAGGATTGCAAGGACTTTGCGTAGGTATTCTATGTGGTCTTCCATTGATTTGGAGAAAACTAGGATATTGTCTAGGTAAACCAAGACAAACTGACCGAGTTGCTTGGCGAACGTTGAGTTCATTTCTCCTTGGAAGGTTGCCAGGGCATTTGAAAGCCTGAAGCAAAATCCCTAGAAGTGATGGTGTCCCATGTGCGTTCGAAACACAGTTTTTAGAACATCATCTTTTGTGATTCGGATGTGATGGTACCCTTGGGACAAATCCAAGACAAAAATACGTTTGCCCGTTGGAGTTTGTCAAAAAGGTCCTCAATGCGCTGTAAGGAGAATCAATTTTTCACCGTCAGCTTGTTCAACGCCCGGTAGTCCAAGCACATGCGTAAACCACCGTCCTTTTTGTTCACAAAAAGGATCAGCGCACCCTACGACGAGCTACTTGGCTCGATCTACCCTTTTGCGAGGTACGCTTTGATTTGGCATTTGGCCTCTCGCCTTTCTGCTGGACGAAGAGGATACATGGGTCTGAACGGAGGAGTCGCCTCTGGTTGCAGCGGAATCGTGTGGCCCATGTGTCTTTCTCGTGGAAGCCCAGCCGGTGGGTCTTGGAATACATGCCAAAACTCCGCCAATAGAGATTTGATCTCTCGTGGCATGTCTTCCTTCACGTCATCCTCCACTTTCTGGAGCTGAGCCAAGAAGTGTAGACAATCTTGTCAAATACTTCTCTTGACCTGCATCGCAAAAAAGCTAGCATGGACTTTGAGTTGGGTCGGCAATAACACCCGTACTCGAAATCAACGTAAAGCAAGGCTGGCCTTTTTGGAGGATCAAACGATTTGATTCAAAGTACATTAGAGTCTTAATTTCATGAATCCAGGGATCGCCTAATACCACGTCAAACAGATCAACAAGGTTGAGTAGCTTGAACGTGACACTCTGTGTGTATCCTTGAATACAAATTTTTGCTTTGCAAGTACCGATCACGGGTACCGTACGGTTGTCACCACCAACAATTGCGCCATTCGATGGCTCGTACTTCAGGCGAACCTCTTGGGTAAAGCCAAGGCTAACAAAGGAGTCGTCTCCTCCAGTGTCAGCAAGTACGTTTGCGGCACACCAACTAAGTGTCCTTTGAATTCCATCGTCATGTTGCCTCCACTCTTCTGAGTGAACAGGCTCGACGATGGCAAGCCAAGTTTGTGATAAACACGGAATCTAGATGGCCGACACCGTAGCTCCCATGATTCATCTACTCTAGTCCACATCTTGTGGACACGTATAAATTCTACTAGCACCTTCCTGTCTTTAAATTTCACTGGGTTGAAATCGTCGACTAAAGGTACCGCGAACGTGATTGAACTTATCGCTTTGAGTGCGTTTGCTTCAATCACTGTGCTACACAATTCTTGCATAGTGGTCGGTGTCGCCACCACTTAGCAGGTTCGGTCATGCAACTCGTCCCGTGATGCAAGATTTAGTGGGCAATGTCGATCAACAAGTACAGAATGAGATTCAACGAGAGGGGAGAAAACAACAGAGAAATTTGAACTTGTAAAGAACTCAAATTGTTTAACATCTTCATATGAAAAGATGAACTCACACTCGTGATCCAGTTTTACCCCTGAGTGGTCCCCACTAACATCACTCAAGGGTGGGGAAAACCCGTCCCACGCCCTTGTCCGTTACCACGACCGGGCCCATTGCCGCGACCGCGACCATGTGTACGGCCATGTCTGTGGCCTCCTGCTGCAGCCTCGCCATGAGGTGCCGCGGCTGCGGCTAACGCCGCGGCCTCTTGTCCACGACGAGCAGCCTTAGGACACGGAGCCTTGAAGTGTTCGTGTTGCATTCTCTTGCGGCACAGTCCCTCGTGAAAGGCCGTGTTACGACGCTTGCGCGCCACCTGTACCTCTTCATTGTCGCGGACACGCTTGTGGTTGGGGGGCTTGTTCGAACCAGTCTTCTTTGCTGAGGGGTTTGTCGGCTGCTTGCCCTTGACTCCGCCCCGCTGCGCGGCTGTCCCTCCAGCTCATGTAGCCTCCATGCATGCATCGCAGCCTTGCTCTACACACGCGTTCGGCCGTGAATCTGAGTAGTGCTTCGGGTTCGCCGAATACACTTCGCTCATGTAGTCTCGCAACGCCCTCCACCTTGTCCAAGCTTGGCCCGTTGCGGTTGTGGTGGTCTTGTCCTTCAGCTTCTCGGTGGCAAGACCATCGCGTAAGTACTGTAGTAGCAAACACTCTGGGTACTAGAAGGTCTGGGTACCGTCGCTCTCGGTGAAGCTTTCAGCTTACTCCACGAGTGCGGTAAAATCGCTCAAGTAGGCCTCAAGGGAGTTACCCAGCTGCCTGAAGTCCTTGATCTTGTGGAAGGCACGCTGTGCCTCCTCACGCTGGGTACACTTCTTACGCATGATTGCGTAGAAGGCTTCCCACGGCATGGGCTGCCACTCGAGGTGAGGCCTCTGCGCACTCCATTCCTTGACCACGTACTTCAAGAGCTTATCTTCAAGCCGAGTCGTAGCAAGATCGCCCCATTGACTGAGTGGAGCCTTGTGGACGTGAGGACGTGCTCCATGCGGTTCAGCCAGTCGGTCAGCTTCACGCCCTTTCAGAAGATCTCCACACTGTGGAAGAAGGACGTATTCGTGACTGGCCTCAAAGCTGTCCAGGTAGGCAAGTGGTCGCTGCCACCGATAGTGGCATCTGCAGCGTGTTGCGCTTGCTACTGCATCCGCAAATGGGTCACGCTCTGCAACGCCTTGTCGAGGTCGTTGCATTGACGGCTTGCCTCATGGGCGGCGAGGCGCTGCAACTGGAGATCATGGTGAAGGTCCATGATGCTCTGCCCGACGTGGGCTAGTAGGTTGGTGAACACGAACTTAAGCTCTGATGTCGTCAGAGCATCGGCAATAGCCTCGAGGGCCTCGCGTTATCCGTGCACCTTTACCCACTACTGGAGGGTATGGTTTGCATACAAAACTCCAAGGGGTCCCACCTTTCGGAGGATACTGCTTAGCGATGACGCTCGAGTGGGCACTGCCCTGTCCCATTGTAGTGACATCGTAGGAAGGGGGTCCGCCCCCACTCCTCCGAGTGGTGCCGTACCTCCACAGTCGGTGGTGATCTTGAGTCGGCCCGCCGTTTCAACAGCAAAATCTGCAAGCCTTTGGCGGTCATTGCGAATTGCCTTCGCGGCGTCGTCGTCCGGCTCGTTCTCGCGGGAACTTCCTGCGTGGCTGCTTTTGGCACCCTTGCTGCTCTCGGCAGTCTCGCTGCCATCGGCAGCTTCAAGCAATGCGACGAGCGCCTTGCCCTTCTCGAGCAATCGGCTCGAGTTTTCCACACAACGATGGTGATGATTGCGATTCTCGTCGCCTTTGCCATCGTCGGGGTCGTGCTCTTCGTCGGGTTTCCCCTCCAGGAGATCCTTCTCCATCGCGTTGTCCGTCGTGTGGGGGTCGTCCACGTGCACGTCGACGTTCATGTCAAGCACTTTTGCGGCCTCCGCACGCTTCTCGTTGTTGCCGAGGTTTGCGGTGGTTGCCTTTGGCGGTATGGTTGCCTCTGGTTGGGCAACGGTGCTTGCGGCATCTGCTCCCAAGACTTGGACTCCGCCAAGGGCGCGTGGTGAGGCCGTGACCACCTTGCCCTTGTTGGTCTTTGATGGTCCGGCACTTGCCATCTCGTCGTCCATGCAACTAGAACATGAAAGTCGTTGTGGGGATCACCCCACAACTTTGGGGAAGGATAGTTTCACACAAACTCCTTGCACTCACGATCGGTGAGGCAATTATGAATTCAATTTCTATTTTCCTAGGCCGCCACGTCGGCACAAGGGCGTGGTTTTTTGAACTAGACCTCCTAAGCCGTGACTCACGGCGATTGGCAAGGGCTAGTACCTAGGAAAACAGAAAATTAGAGTACAAGGAAATGACAAAAACAAATGTGAGTGCCGCTCACAGACAAGGATAAACAAAAGGGAAAGAAATTCTAACAATTCCTAGTCACTCCTTCACTCCCTCCTCTAGCTTCTTGACCTCCCTTTGTCTTCTATCTTCCTTGGTCTCCTCTTGAGTCTTTTGCGCGTCTTGTGTCCCTTGACGGCGTCTTCCTTGAACAGGCAGCGTTGGAGTGCGGTCAAGACCCTTCAAGGTGACACCCTTCTCCTTCTTAGGGTGCTCTCAGGTTTTGAGAGTCCCTGGTCTTGGGAAAAGGGAGGTGTCCCTAATTTTTTGGATGAGGGAGGGGGAAGGAGTCTTGTACAAGGGGAGGATTTTGTGGGTTTTTAGGTTCGGAACTCCCCACCCTGCACCATAGAAATCCTTCAAGCCCCCTGGAACTAAGGAGAGGCTGGTAGGAAACGGCTCCAGCAAGTAGAGATTTTCTCCAGCTCTCTAACACACTTTACAACGCTTCAATCCGTGAAGTACTGATGCTGTAATCCCTGCTGGCATTTCTATTGTTGCTTGCTTAACTACATGCGACATTTTACATATGGCGTATCCGTCGTTTCCATCGAACCCTTAGTCGCGGGAATCGTCTGGCTCTGAGAACCACTATAACGGGTCGAGTCTCCAGCTCCTGCTCTGAAGTCGTTGTCAGAGTTTGCAGAATGGCGTTCTCTGTCCGTATCAAAGGTTCTCCCCCTTCGCAGGACTGAGGGGCGATCATCATCAATGACCCAGAGCAGGGACACTCAAATATTTTGAGTCTCCGGAGGCCCATTTCCGTTTTTAACCTTATCCATGGTTTTGGGAACCAAAAAAGGGGTTTTTAGCTCGAACTCGTGCATTTGCACGAGTTTTCCGGGTTTGAAACTCATAGTTTGTCCTAAACAAACTTGAGTCTCGTTTTTTGATGTGTTGGCACAAAATCGTCGCGTGCGAGGCACGATCGACGATTTTGCGCCGACTCCTATCGTGCGCTTCTCTCGTCCTTGCTCTCACCCTCGCTCCCCCTATCCCTTGTCCTCGCTTGCTCGCTTGCAAGGAGGGCAAGGGCGGGGGGGGAGGGCACGAGGCCACGAGGCCTCGCCCTCGAGGCCCTCGTGGCCCCTCGGCCGTCGATTGGGTTGAGGCCGTGATCACGGTTGGCGGCTGGCCAGCTGGTGGCCGGCCGGTCACTTGGGCGGCCGCCGGCCGTTCAGCCGGCCAGTAGCCAACTGGCCGGCGGCCAGCGAAGTGCTGGCCGTCGGCCAGCCCTGGCTGACGCAAGGGGTGGTGCGCAACCACCCCTCGTTTCAGCCAGGAGAGAGGGCTGAACCGGCCCTCCCTCTACAGTTCCAAATTCTAAATCGTGTTTTCCCTTGCAATGTCTACCTGTTCACCATCTACGCTCTGTTCAGGGTAACATTAGTGGACTGTCCGGCTTGAGACCTCCTCTCTTTCCCTGTTTTTGTTGTTTGTTTGACTTCTCATGCCGAATCCTGCAATGTCCATTGTCTTGTGTGTTTGTTTTGTTTAGTGCACTTTCCCCCACAAAGACATGAGCAGGGTCCACTATTCCTTTGACGCGGTTGTCGATTTTACATCCAGAAGACCCTGTTTAAGCAGGGTTACTATACGAGATACCCAAATAGTAGAAATATTAAACTGATTCGCCCGTCGTCCGGTGAGAAACAACCTAACTACCCATCGGCCGCTGCTACCGCCACGCTAGTAAGAAAGAAAAAAGAAAAAAAATGCATGGCGAGGCCGCATGCCATGCGTTGACGACGCATGGGATGCGGCGCCCTCCGCTAGTATCACAAATCACTTCATTGAAGGGTTTGTGATACCTGCTGGGGGAGGTTTGTTTAGAGTTTGAGGGAAGTTCGAGACTCCCCATGCGTTGAAAGGGAACCTGTTGGGCCCCGCTACCGCGGCGCCCAGCAAGATCCCGCATGAAGATAAAACCCCAAATGTGATTCGGGGTGGTTTGTGCGTTAAAAGAATAGGTTTATGTGTATAAAAAAATGTAAAAAATGAAAGACAAGCATTTTTTCTTGATCGCAAGGGAGCGATGACCCCTTTGTTTTTTTTTTTTTTTTACATGCAAACCCCCCAATTCAATTTAGGGTTTTATGTTTGGCCCGGGCTCCGCCTGCGCCAAACATAAAACCTTCATCATACCTTCTGGTTTGCAGGCAACTTTGGACATGTGAAGCGAGGCCTCAGGCAATATTGGACTTTTCGACTCCAGAAAAAGATGTGTCAATTTGTTTTGAGCACAGAAACGATCATTGGTCCGACGAATTCAGCGGACAGTGGCAAGCGCCGGTGAGCTAGAAGTGGGTGAGGATGGTATTTCGGCGGAGTGACCATACACCCACAGAATTCTCGATATCTACCGCGGTGTCCACATGCCGCACAATAACCACGCCATATCCAAATGTCGGAACTTTAATAACGTGGTGTCCACCGGTTTGGACATTAACCACGGCACACACGAGCCGTTTCATACATGTATGCCATATCCACTGTAATCTCACTTTGCTATGCTATATCCATTTCCGGAGAATTGGTAAGTCGGCCGATGATGAATGCTCTCCAGTTGGCCAAGTGGTTACTGTGTGCGGTAAGGCCTCGTACGCGTATTCGCCTGACATGCTGTTCTGCTGTCGTTTTCCAACCAGCAATGCCTGAATCTAGCGAACAAGTTCATTCGACATTGTCACCGCCGTACGGGAGTGACGGCCACGGCAATGAGCGGTACACGCGTGATGATGTGTCTTTTGTTAAGTCTTTTTCGGTGGTCCCGGTGTCGAACTCGCGCTACATTTTACGGGCATCATAGCACGACAGTTTCACCATTGGAAATGCACGAATAATACCGCATTCATTCATACCCAGATACCGCTAGTTGGATGATTAAGTTACTTTGCCAAAAGTAAATTGCATATTCACAAAACTTGAGAGTAAATGAATTCATTATTACATTGCATGTAGCAAATGGCAAATAGCGTTCACGTGTAGAGCTCCACAACATTACTCCCAATTATTGAAGAGGCTTACAACATGAGAATTGGAACAGGTTGAACGTCCATTGATGTGAAATAACGGCCAATTTCCATTATCCCAAGTGTCCTCATGGACGTCCACTTACCATCCTCTCCCTAATCGGCGGTGGAAGGGAATACAACCAACTTATGATGTTGCAAACAGGGCACAACTGCCCTGGCTGGCAGCGGTCTTGGGCTTCCTCATCGTCGAAATCTTCACCACAGTCTTCGTAGTCCATGTTGTTGTCAACATCGTAAAACATGTCATGGGCCTCCTCATTTTCTTCCTCTTGCACATTTGAATCAGTTGAGGAGTCTTCTTCTGCTGGACATGTGTAGTAGTACACTTTGGTCACTTGGGGACGACCCCCTCCTGGGCCATAACCTGAAGAACACATAGGTAGTACAGACTTCAGCCAGGAAGGACTGAACGATTGTCTGCCTATTGTGCAGTCAGAGTGTTTCATAGTGAGTTTCCTCGGACTTGTGTACAAGTGTTGAAAGGAGTTGAGGAGTGTAAAGAAAGAAGATGGAAAAAGGAGGAACAATGGGCCTGGCTTGTTCTTATACACTTTTGACTTGTGATGTGGATATAACATTCATTAATGCAGAAACATTTGCACAAAATACCCGGAAGTAATGGACATGGAGAGAGTATTACTTTTGCATTTAATGCATACATGTCCATTTCCTCCGCACATCAGGTCCACTACCAAACACCACTATGCTGCACTACTGGACTAGGGGCTTCTCCATGTGTTGGGCCACATGCAATCTGACCCACCCCTCCATGTCTTGGTGTATGTGCTGACTGAACCGCCCCTCCATGTCTTGGGCCACGTGATGTATGACCCGCCCCTCCATGTAACTTACTACTTTGAAACCGTGTTGTACGCACTCTCACCTGCATTAAGAAGTAGAAGAACAACAAAATTAGGATTAGCAACGTGCAATACACACAACAACTAGGAAAACAAACCGGTTCACACAGGTAGAAACACAAAAGAACACTTACATGTAGGTGTCGTCGTCTAGCTCGTCCGGTTCGTCGTCCCACTGCTCTTCCACGCGACAGGCATCCTGCACAGTTGCTGCCTGTTGGAATATCTCCTCACAACGCTCCCACTCATGCTGCTCCCTGAGGTCCTCGTACATGTCCTCGTCCTCTTCCTCATCCTTTGAGTCATCCAAAATGTACCTCTCGGGGTCGTACACTTCCTCTTCACGGGAGTCATACGTGTTGTCCTTCTTCGGATCATACAGTGGTCCTGAACTGGCTCCTATAGCTGCCGCTGCACCACCATCTGCGAGTCCAGTAGTAGCTGCACTTGTGCGTCCAATAGAGGCATTTGCTTGCCCAAGAGGTGCAGTAGATATAGCTGCTACTACAGCTCTTGCAGTGTACAAGGCGCCAAGGTTTGGTCCTTGCACGACTGCTTCCCTGGCACCATGTGTGCGTGCTGCTACTCGTGCTATTGCCCAGCTTGTCCCTATGGCACCAGCCTCTGTTTCTTTTGCTCCCCCTGTCCCACCGGTATTGGCGTCTGCTTCTGCTTGACGTGCTGTTCCTCCTTCGCATGTAGGCACGCCTGGATAGTGCCCGGCTGCTGTTTCTGCTGTTATGGTAGCTTTGGTGCTTTCTAGCCGACGCACCAGGGCGTTGGCTGCTGCTGCTGCCGCACCACTTTCTACTGGAGGGTTTGTGCACTTCTTTTTTGTGTGCCCCTTCACACCACATTGGGGGCATATGTAGTTCTTCTTGCACCGGTCCTCCCGCTCCCACCTTGCACTTTTCGGCCAACTTGGTCCACGCTTGTGCCCCGGCTGCTGCCACTGCTTGTCTTCTGGGTGTTTGAGATGGATGGGGTTCACCCCAGGCATGGGATGGTTGTAAATCCTCCGGTACGCCATGCGTGTGTGATGCACGTCCACCATCGCCTCAGGATTGTCCCCCTTGCAAATCAAGAAAGCGCAAGCATGGACATATGGCTTCCCCCACTTCTTCCATGCACCACATGTGCACGTCCTGTCTTGCACGTTCACCCGCCGCGGACGGTTGCTCGGCCCTGTCACTGTACCCGAGTGTGGACCCTCCTTTTCCACCTCGTAGTCAGCACTGCTCACGGACGCATTGAGCATGCGCTTCTCCGGTGTTAAAGCAAACTGGCCCTTCAGCAACTTGCTGAGCTTGCGCCGGTTCGCAAGTGGTCGTTGCACCCAAGTGTACAAAGCCACAAAATAGTAGAATGGGAATAGTTTTCGGACATCGAAAATTCGGGCGTTCAAAGATTTAGCGGTGTTGGAGGTGCTGTGGTCGCCTGGCTCAATGGGGTAGTACAATGTGTTCCACTGCTCCCTCGGGATCTTGCGCACACTGTTTGCATCCACCAGCATCACAACCACATGTGCAGAGACCCAACGTAGTTGCTCCTCACACCTCTGCCACTCTACCTTTTTTAGTTCATGTGCCAACCGCCAAAACCAGTACCCCACCTGCTTGCCATGTTCCTGTCGCACATTTTCACGTAGATGGTACGCATAGTAGCTGTGCTGGGCTCCAGGCAGCTTCTCGGCCACAGCGTTGAGAAGACCCTTGTTGTGGTCGCTTATGACCACCGTGCCGTCCTGCACAGCAATGGGGTAAGCCAGGGACAAATGAAAGCAAAACCACTTTCAATTTATCATTTTCCCTGCTCACCATAGCCCATGCCATTGGCATCGCGTTGTCCTTGGCAGATGAGTAGAACCTGCTTATGGCCGTTTTTTAGGCTAATCCCGTCCATGGTGAGAAGCCTGCGGCAGTGTTGAAAGCCAAGGACGGTTGCAATGGGGGCGACAAAGGCTCGATGGAAGACCCCATCCTCGGTGGCCTCAACAACTGCGTGGGCAGTGGGATCCACGCGCATGAGCTGCAGTTCCAAAGAAAATGCTCCACGGTTAGAAAGTGAGTGTATATAAATGGCCACCAGTCCCTGAATGGTGATGAAAAATGATAGAGGAGACACACCTCATCGGAGTAAAGCGGAAACAGTGACCATGCCTTGTCCTTCGGGCCCATTATCCGCTCCTACGTCTTTGACCAGGCGCGGTAGAGGGTGTTCTTGTCCACCTTCTTGCCAGTGATTTTCCTAACGATGGCATTCAGTGTCTTGACGTTGGCAGTGGGGTTGTGCTTCAATGTCGCGGCAATCTGCCGACTAACCTATCGCACCATCTTTGCTGGATCACCTTGTACTTTGCCAGGCACGCAGTGGTGGCCGTCAACAAACTAGCTGACAACAACGTTGCCATGCTTCGCATTCACATGTGCCTTCAGCAACCAAGGAAATTTCTTGTCCTTCCACTGTCCACAACGTGCCTTGAAACGAGTCTTCTCACTCCGAAGCCACCGCACGTTCATGCGGTTGGCTATAGCGTTGTCGTCAATTGCGGCCCGTGCTTCTTCCATTGTGGGAAACTTCATGCCGGGCGAGAACTTATGTGTTGTCCTGCGCCTTTTGGGGGTTGCATCATCCGGTTCATCATCCGAGGACCCTAAACAACAAGAACCACACAAAACAGGATCAGTTACAAATGTGGAGGTAAACTATCAAGATGCTGACGCACAGAATGAACCGCCATGCATTACCATGGCCATGGGCCCCACGAGTGAGAAATAGAGTGCTGTTTGCAACTTGTTATGGGGAGAAAAGTTCGACAACAGCTTGCTGTTGACGCTCCAAGACATCGTCTTAAAGTTGGACTTGGGGCGGAGAAGCTACACCTGACTGAATGTGCAAAGTTGAAAAGGTGCCTCGTGATGGTGTGACTGGAGGTGGGCCATGCAACCTACGTCTACGGCTCTGTGTCCAGCTGAGTTGTGCCGCAATCTTGAAATAAAGTGGACATTTCAACTTTAATTCGATGACTAAATACATGCAATTCTCATTCTCACCGCGTGCAGAAGCGTCTGCCATAGTTGTGGTCCAACTGCCGCTCACGCGAGCTCTGACGGCGAAGACAGGAAACGAACGGTCAGTCGACAACACTGACTGAGAGCTCACGAGAGGGTGCACCCAACGGTAGCAATGCTGAAAACAATAGACAACATGACTCATTCCACTTTGCAAACGTGGCACGAGGTACTTCTCTCCGTGAAGAGAGAGACATCCTAAAAAATCACGATACGTCAATCGCATGCCCATCGATGTATCGCCATCAAAGCATGCACTCATGCGTCGTCATGAATGGTCAGCATATGGCCTACCTGCTAGCAAGGCTCGTGCCAGAATGGCACAAGATAATTTGTCAACTCCCGGAATGAAAGGTAGTGTTCGTAGAAGGGCGTCCTACAAAGAGAAGGTTGATCGTCTGGAGTGACTCCATGCCGACAAAGTAAAACCCCCAACTTTGCATGGCAAGTACTTGGGAGGCATCGCACTATGTTTCAAATGAAAGCACGTCATTGGTCCACAAAGTAAATCAAAGTAATGTTTTCATGTATACGAATTGTAACATTAAATTCAACATTAACATCCATCTCCATAACTTCTTCCGAATCTACGTGTCTAGATACATGTGTATCTATGCCTATATCCATTTTTAAATCTAGACCTACATCTATATCTATATCTATTAATGGATCTGTATCTATATCTATATATATATCCATATATATCTATATATATGTGTATATCTATATCTACATCTATATCTATATCTGTATCTATATCTATATCTATATCTATATCTATATCTATATCTATATATATATCTATATCTATATCTATATCTATATCTATATCTATATCTATATCT
>SZWC01000648.1:333125-362931 GCA_023375785.1 Penium margaritaceum | reverse complement strand
TAACCCCCCCCCCCCCCCCCCCCCTCCCCCCTTTTGGCTGCGACCTCCCAACGCGTGTACAGATGCGGCCTCCGTAACGGCACTAATAGTCGTCGATCATGTGATCAACGTCTCGAAGGTCATAGGGTTCCCATCTGTTACGTGCGGCGTCATAACGGTGCCATTAGACAAGATATTCTCTTGTTTTGCCACGTCGTCGATGGCCGAGGATGTCCTCGATGAGGTATTATGTGTCCTCGTCCACTTGAACGAGAAGAGGAAGGGGGACATCTCTGCCGAGGATGTTCTCTCCGGGGTCTTGGTGCGAAGATGTCTGGAAGCTTCCTAGCGACACAGCCGCCGACTAGGCGTCAGTGCCTAGTGAGACGGTTACGACAGTCACAAGTCGTACACATAACCGCAAGGGTCTGGCTAGGAGACACAACGCAAAGTGTTAGAATGCTTCAATAGCATTTGTAGAGAGATATGACAAATGACAGGTCCATGGCATAAGTACCTGCCGCGGCGCACGGCGGGTGTCGCACGCGACAATGCAAGATCTGTCCTAAAACCGGCCCAAAACCATTGTTTTGGCCGTTTCTCTGCATAAACATGTCAGAACGCTACGTCGTCTGAACTGTAGGATCAAAAGCCGGACGCTACGACAAGTCACATGCATGCATCCGGCATCAAACTGTGAACACACAATGCAAGAACATGCAAATCGGGCCCATGGCCCGTCCACCGATAAACTCCTATGTGCTGCAGAAAAACTGCAGGAGGTCCCAGGTAGCGTCCAGAGCTTTGGCACAGTCTTCGGTCACCTCCAAGCTGGTAGTCCGCCACCAGATGACGCACCGGTACCACCAGGGTTCACATAAGGGATATGCGCGAGTATGGACACAGCCGAGTGGTCATAGTAAACTGTATAGGTCGACAGGAGCGTCACAAATCACAACACTCCCCCATGACCTGATGGTACGCATATCCATACACGTGCAGCACTGAGACGAGTACAACGAGTGCAACGACAAATGTGACACGGACATAGACACCCCACACTCAACCACTGTCAGGCAAGGGACGAAGTCCAATAAAACGCATCGCCACTAGGAACTTTCCGCGTGCTAGTGCCTTCGTCAAGAAGTGAGCACGCTGCATGTCAGTGCCAACCTTAATGACGGAGATCAAGTGTCGCTCCAC
The DNA here is from genome assembly GCA_023375785.1 of Penium margaritaceum. Classification (NCBI taxonomy): domain Eukaryota; kingdom Viridiplantae; phylum Streptophyta; class Zygnematophyceae; order Desmidiales; family Peniaceae; genus Penium; species Penium margaritaceum. Next base: position 361,749 of record SZWC01000648.1, on the reverse strand, counting down.
CAGATCACGTACTGAGTGATGCTCAGTCGCAATGTGCTTCTTGCGAGCATGAAAGACACAAGAGTTCTCCGCAATGGCAAGAGTACTCTGGTGGTCGCAACGAAGTACAATGGCGGGTACTGTCTGGCCCAACTCTAGGAACAGGCGCTGTAGCCATACCGCCTTAGCAACCCATGCACCCAGAGGAACCTACTCTGCCTCCGATGAGCTACATGCAACGCAGCCCTGCTTCCCGCTACGCCAGGACACAACGGTCCTACCGAGCAGGAACATGTAATCGTGCGACTGCGTCCATCTGGGCTCCAGGCCCAGTCGCAGTCGGTGTAGCCGTCAAGGAGCACCAACCACTGCCGGCAAAAGCAGAGTCCGAGGTACCGTGTGGAGATCACGTACCACACCACTTGCACAGTCGCGTGAAGGGCTCTAGCGCATGGAGCCTGTGAAAACTGGACAAGGAGGTTGACGGCAAATGCAATTTCAGGACGTGTGGTAGTGGCGAGGTACATCAGAGATCCGATGAGACAGAGGTACAAGGTCACATCCACTGTCTCCTCGAGCTGTGTGGGATCGTTCACCTTCAGGGCATCATGCTCGTCAGGCGTGAGAGGTGTGGACACTGCGCCGAGGAGGTCGCTGAAGCGCTCCCCCACAACACGTGCGTATCGGGCCTGATACAATAGTCTAGTTTGACGTCTGCGGTCTCGCACGATCTCAATGTCAAGAAACACCGCTGTAGGACCAAGGTCCTTCATAATGTAGGTGGTCTGGATGACAGCCTTGGCCTCCTTCACGGCCTCTAGTGAAGGAGACGCGATCAGAAGGTCGTCGACATAGACCAGGATGGCGGTGAAGCGGTCAGGCGTCCGTCGGATGAAGAGAGAGGGATGTGCCTCGCTCTGTACATATCCCACACGAGTCACGGTGCTAGTGATCTCCTCGTTCGAACACCAAGGACTGCTTGAGGCCGTACAAGGACTTGCGCAAGCGCCAGACCTTGTCACCGTCTTCAATGGCGAATGGCTGAGCCACAAAAATCTCCTCATCTGGACAGCCATGGAGAAACGCATTGTTCACATCCATTTGGTGCAATTCCCAGTCAAGCTAAGCCACTACACCGAACAGAGCTCGAGCTGAGGTCATGCGGCCGACAGGGGCAAAGGTGTCAGTGTAATCGATACCCTCAATGTGAGAGTACCCCTTGACGACCAAACGAGCCTTGTGGCGTTCCAGTGAGCCATCCAGCTTCACTTCCTTGCGAAAGATCCACTTGACTTGAATAGCCTTCCTCCCAGGTGGAAGGTCGACTAGCTCATAAACTCCGTGCTCTCGGATGGCGTGAAGCTCATCCTCGTAGGCAGCATGCCAAGCGTCAGCATCCTATGATGAGAGAGCTTTCCTTAGTCTACCCGGGTTGGGCGCCATGGAGGGAGAGCTTTACGTGGCAAGAACGCACGTCTCAGTGATAGGTCTGACGACCACAAGATCGGCAGCTACATCAGAAGTGATATGAAACCCGCAAGTGACGAGATCGTGCCCTACGGGACACGTTGGATCTACCTCTGTTTGCTCAGTGCGGACACTTAGGCCTAGGGCCTTTGTGCCGTGATCACCACTCGCGGTGCTGCGAGTAGAGCGCTTGGGTGCGCAACCAAACACTCGCTCAGCTCCGGATTCCAATGGTTGAAGACGACCGCTAGGCTCACGTGAGTAACCCGGGCTCGAGGGTCGTACCTCAAGCCCAGGAACAGGCACAATCGCAGCTGGGAAGGGCTGAGGCAAGGGAGCTGGTGATGCCGTGCGAGGAGATGCGTGTGTGGGAGACATGGGGCTCGCTGTGACAGTAGGAGCAGGTGAGGCACGTCCACGCATAGAGGTAGGAGTGCCGGCAGACATAGTTACGGTCACAGGAGTACGCACAGGTACAGGATCATGGGTACCTGTGGGGTGCGAGGGGACACGGGTAGAAGCCGGCGGTGCTGGAGAGATCTCTGGACCGACAACGATGATCGCTGGGTCATCAAGAGCCGGAGAAGTGGAGGGAGCTCGAACGGACACATCAGCCTAGCAAGAGGTACTCGCAGGCGCAGAGTCCCCCATCCGTCAAGAAATCTCATACATAGGAACATGCATGTCGGACAGGGACGTGATCGATGTCAGATCACGGTAGGTGAGGGACTCAAAGAAGAGCGCGTCGCGTGACTCAACAATGCGACGACGAGCAGGGTCCCAAAAACACCAGGCCTTTGACCGCGGGGAGATGCCGACGAAGGCACACAAGCGACCCCGCGGTAAGACCTTGGACCCCTGCTGGTCCTCGGTGTACCATATTGAGGCCAAGGATCCCCAAACGCGAGCGAGGCGCAGGTCAGCACGGTGGCCGAACTTGAGCTCATACGTTGTGACGTGGTTTGGAAGAGGACCGTGCGGGAGGTGGTTCCAGACCCAAGTCATGTAGGCGANGGAGATGCCGACGAAGGCACACAAGCGACCCCGCGGTAAGACCTTGGACCCCTGCTGGTCCTCGGTGTACCATATTGAGGCCAAGGATCCCCAAACGCGAGCGAGGCGCAGGTCAGCACGGTGGCCGAACTTGAGCTCATACGTTGTGACGTGGTTTGGAAGAGGACCGTGCGGGAGGTGGTTCCAGACCCAAGTCATGTAGGCGAAGCCTTCCAAAGCGAAAATCTCCGGAAGACCGCAATCAGATCGCATAGCGCGAACCGCATCCTCCATGGTGCGGTTCCAGCGCTCAGAAACACCGTTCTGCTAAGGAGTAGGAGGAGCGGAGACCTGGTGAAAAATCCCGTGCTCGGCAAAGAAGCTCGCCATCTCGCCAAGAAACTTGCCGCTGCGATCCGAGCGGAAGGTGTGTATCGAGTGGTGGGATTGACGCTCAGCCATCACAAGCCAGAGGCGAACTGCGAGAGCAGCGTCACTCTTCTGGCACAAGCTGTAGACCCACCGCATCCGGGTGAAGTCATCAGTCTGGGTCAGGACGTATCGACCCCGATCGGACAGAGACTCGACAGGTAGGGGACCAACAAGGTGCGAATGGACTAACTCAAGAGGGCGCAGTGCGCGTGAACGGGAGTCAGGATACGTACAACGATGCATCGTACCCTGAGCGCAGAAGAGACAATCGGTCTTGGGTAGCTTCTGGAAAGAAGCCGCGTCAAGACCGAGGGTGAGTTGTGTCCGAATGAGCTTCGACACAGTGTCGGACCCTACATGACACAGGCGGCGATGAAGCAATTGCTGGTGCTCAGGACACAGAACACCAGTGACAAACCAGAGACAAACACGAGTGGAAGGGGAGGGGGAGCAAGGAGCAGAAGTCCGAGAGACACGATGTAGGTCATCCACAACAGAGGCACGAAGAACAACGCTACGAGTGTCAATAATAGTCACAGTCGCAGACTCTATACTGTTCTCCACAGAGAGTCCCATCACTATGCAAGCACGTATAGAAAGCAAACTGAGCTCAAGGTTGGGCACAAATAGCACCTCGGAAAGATACAGGAGGCAAACGGACCATCAAAACATACGACCCCAACACCCTGGACTGGCAAGGACTGACCAGAGCCTGTGCGGACGGAATAAACAGACGCAACAGGGCCAAGAACAAAGAAATCACTATGATGACAGGTCATGTGATGTGTGGCACCAGAATCGATGATCCAAGTGCCACCGGAATCACGACTAGAGGACGTCACTGTACAATGGGCAATGGAACACTCAGCCTCAGTTGGACACTAGGGAGTAGGTGGGGAGGAACGACGAAGGGCAGAAAGGTGAGTCTCATGAATCCAATCTGTACGGTTAGGCCCATCGTCATCACATGCCGACTGTGCCCCTCCACACAAGTCATCCCAAGCCAGAAGAACAGACGAACAGTCTGTGAACCACCCGGCTGTGACAACACACTTGCACCCGGAGGTGCAAGAAGTGCGAGAAGGTGTCGGAGCTCGACGATGGTGCGGTCACGTGGTTCTGGGTGGCCATTGGTCGCCGGTTGTGAAGCGTGAACTGCTGTGGTCGTGCTCGCCGCGCGCCCGGAGGATGTGCTGCTCGGCGTAGACCATAGTGCGTGCGTAGCCTGAAGTCCGCGAGTAATCCGCGCCCAGTCAAGCGGCTGCTGGCACTCGGTGTAGCGATGGGCGCCTCCACAGTTGTAGCAGTGAACGGAACGTCCACTCCTACTGCCCGATGACTACTGCTACTGTGATTGCTGCTGGCCAGAGCTGCGCCTTTGTCGCCCCTTCTTCACCTATGCTGCTGCCGCGACACCTTGTGTCTGAGTCGGTGTACTCGGGGTGGAAGGGGAGGAGGAGGACATGGCACAGGATGGAGACGGAGTATGCAGGAGGGGCGTTGGTGGTGATGCAATGACTGCTGCAGCAATGGAGGTCTCTTGATGAGCCACGGGTGCCTCACGGGCAGAAGTCACCTTCAGGAAGAGCTGGTGCGCCCAGGGAAGAAGCTGTAGTGAGGCCAAAAAAGGCTCGAGCACGGCGTCGCTGTACCTCGTGAAAATGTCTGTGTGCTTGAGGCGAACTCCGAGCATGATCGTGCGGAGCGTCCACAGCTGTGTACCTCCTGAGGTCCCAAGGCGCGTGTAGATGTGCATTTCGTGTCGCCCGTAGTCGGCTGCAGGCTTGGCAGGCCCCTGACGAAGGGAGTGAAAGGCACAAATGTGCGCGGCGCGGGTGGCGTGCGTCTCTGTAGCAAGCAGGGATAATGCTAGGTCCCAGTCCCACGTGGATCAACACCGGTGCCTGTGCCCGCCTCGCCAAGGAACGAGCGAAAGTCGACAACGGTCTCGCGTGGCATGGCGTAGAGAAGTCCGCACATCGTCCTAGCTGCTGTAAGCACTTGTGCTTGGTCCGTAGTCTGATACAGACTGTGGTAGTAGGACCACATGCACTCTGAAGTGGCCCAAACCTGGAAGAGGTCTCCTAGCAGTCAAAACTGTCCTCGCTAACATACCGTGGAGGCGGTATCTCGAAGTCCTTGGGTTGCCGCTCCTTAGGGAGAGCAACCACAGGCTGGGAAGGACGAGGGATGGGAAAGACGCCAGGAAGAGGGAAGTCGCTGAGGTGGAGGTCAGGTGACAATCAAATCTCGGGAAAGCGAGATGTGTGTGGGGACCGAGAGCTTGTCTGAAGCTGGCGGAGATGCTTCTGAAGGACACAAATCTCGCGCTCGGGGGAGTTGTCCTCCATTCCTGGCATATCTGGATCCTCGTCCCAAGGATCAAGAGGTGGCGGGTCAGCTCCTGTCTCCGGTGCTGGAGCTGACTGTTGTGTAGAGGTTGCGACCCCGGCCGCTCCCTCAGAGGTCTGTTGTGGGGTCGTGGAATGATCCCAAAGAAGCTCGGTGAGTATACGGATGGCGTCACCCTGCTCCCGTTGCAGGCAACGCATCTCATCTTGTTGGCTCTGCAGGTGCTCAATAGCCTGCGAACGTGGGCTTATGACCCTTGAGGAGGAAGAAGAGGGATCTAGTACCCTTTTTCCCTGATCGTCGGACGGAGCCATGTCGCCGCTCATTATGGACTGAGACGTCAATGTGGTTGAATTGCGGAAAAGTGAGCGTTTCTCGAGGAGTTGAAACACTGGCAACTTTTGATTCTCTGACCAAAAACTTCACTAAGACAACTGCTGACAAAAACAGGAAGTTGCAAACGTTAGCATGACCTGATGACATCAGCAAGGAAAAATGCTAATGTCAGCTCCCCTCTCCTTTTTTTATGTCAACCTTTGCAGTTGCTGCAGGTGCAAACGGCCGCTCCCCAACAGCCGTGCGGAAGCTACGTGGAAACTACGTAGTAGCTTCCGCTCAGCTACTCTCGCTATTCTGTCGCCAGCTGCAGCAGTAGTCACGCGGCTGCGTGCAGAGCGGCTGCCTGACGGCTACGTGCACGGCTGTGGCAGCAGCTACGCACTGCTATTGCTGGTACGTGCTGCGGCTGCTGCACGCTGGTGCTGCCGCCGTGCGCTACTGCCGCTGTTGCTACTGCACTGCTGTTGTCACCGTTGCTGTTGCCGCTGCTACTATGGTACTACTGTGCTGCTACCACCACTGCTGCTGTTGCTGCTACTGCGCTACTGCTATGCTGCTGCTGTTGCGCGCTACTGTTGTGTTACTGCCGCCGCGCGCTGTTGCCGTCGCTGCTGCTCAATGCTGCCTATGCTTCATGTGCCAATGTCGGCAGCTAGTGGCGACTGCAACCTACTACAACTGTCGCATGTTGTCGCTAGCAGCTGCTGGTATTGCAGTCTCACGTAGTGATGATGAGCGACATTGACGACGATCGACTATCGTCGTTGATAGGTCCATGTGGATATGATGCAGCGATGACTCTCACTGCTGCTGTTCTGCTGCGTCTCTGCTGCGCAACTTGGTGAGAACTGTCTCACTACTCTGATACCATGAGAAGATGCGTGGAAGCTTCCTAGCAACACAGCCGCCGACTAGGCATCAGTGCCTTGTCAGACGGTGACGACAGTCACAAGTCTTGGACACAACTGCAAGGGTATCTCTAGGAGACACAAGGCAAAGTGTCAGAATTCTTGAATATCATTTGCAGAGAGAAATGACAAATGAAAGGTCCATGACATAAGTACCTGCCGCGGCGCAGGGCGGGTGTCGCACGCGACAGTGCAAGATCTGTCCTAAAACCGGCCTAAAACCACTGTTTTGGGTGTAACTCTGCCCAGACATGTCAGAACCTACGTCGTCTAAACCTAGACGTGCAGGATCAAAAGCCGGATGCTACGAATGGTCACATGGATGCATCCGGCATCAAACGGTGGAAATACAATGCAAAAACATGCAAATCGGGGCCACGGCCAGTCCACTGATAAACTCATGCGTGCTGTAGAAAAACTACAGGAGGTCGCGGGTAGCTTCCAAAGCTCTGCAACGGTCGTCGGTCAGCTCCAAGCTGGTAGGCTGCCACCAGATTACGCACCGGTACCACCAGGGTCCGCATCAGGGATCTGCACGAGTATGGACATGGCCGAGTGGTCACAATAAATTGTATAGGTCGAAAGGAATGTCACAAATCACAACACTTGGTACTTCTTGAGTCTGCTGATGTGGGACACCGGATGAACTTGCATAGTGTCGGGGAGCTCCAGTCGTACAACCACGGGGATTTGCACGCGCTCGATCTCAAAGAGTCCCAACCATCAGGGTTTGAGCTTCAAAGAGTCATCTTCGCAGAGCTTGATGTTGGTCGAGCTGAGAACAACTTTGTTGCCAGTATCGAAAACGCCATCGCTACGATGTCGGACAATATGTTGTTACATTGCTGCTTGCATCTTTGGGAGTGTGTGCCGAGTCTCTTCCTAGATGGTGGAGAAGTCTCGGTGTTGGACGTCAGCTGCGAATATGATGCTTGGATTATGGAGCTCGACTGCTGTAGCGGGAAGTTTGCCAGACACCCCTTCAAACAAAGTTTTACCTGCTACGCTGGATATCACCGCATCGTAGGTAATTTCAGCTGTTGGAAGTTTTGGTCCCCAATCCGTCCCATGGGGTTCGCATAATGTTCAGAAAAGTTGTTTGAGCATCTAATTGGTCTGTCTGGTTTCGTCGTCGGTTTGAAGATGGAACAACGTTGATAGCTTGATCCGCTTGTAGTCGTGAGTCATCAATTCGACCGTCTCTGTCGCTCGTGATGATTCTCAACACGTTGTGTAGCTGCAGGATGTTTTTTTTTAAACAGTCGTGCTAGTTGGCGGTGACGGTGGTTGTTCTCGGGATAAAATGGGATATCTTGGAAAACCTGTCCACAACCACGAGGATTGTGTCATATCCCTCGGGTGTGACTAGTAATCCTCTGACAAAGTCCATGGAGATGTCAGCCCATGATTCCGTTAGAATAGGGAGCAGCTACATGAGTCCGGGTGTAGCAGGAGGGCAGGTTCGGCCCTCTCTCCTCGCTGAAGTGAGAGGTGGTTGCGCACAACCCCTCGCGTCAGCGAGGGCTGGCCGATGGCCAGCACTTCCCAGACCGCCGGCCAGCTGGTTGCCGGCTGGCGGGACGGCCGGCGGCCGGCCAAGTGACCGGCCGGCCACCAGCCGGCCAGCCGCCAGCCGTCGATCGCGGCCTCAGCCCGATCGGTGGCTGAGGGGCCACGAGGGACTCGAGGGCGAGACCTCGTGGCCTCGTGCCCTCGCCCCCCCCTCGTCCTCCTTACAAGGGAGCAAGCGAGGACGAGGGATAGGGGAAGCAAGGGTGAGAGCGAGGAGCGAGGGAAGCAAACAAGAAAAGTCGGGGCAAAACTGCCGATCGTGCCTTGCACGCGACAATTTCGCGCCAAGGCATCAAGAACGAACTCGAGTCTGTTAAGGACGAACTATGAGTTTTGAAACCGGAAAACTCGTGCGAATGCATGAGTTTGAGGTTAAAACCCCCGGTTTGGGTCCCAAAACCAGGGGTAAGGTTAAATACGGAAATGGGCCTCCGGAGACTCAAAATATTTGAGTCCTCTTGCTCTGGTTCGTTGATGACGGTTGCCCCTCAGTCCTGTGAAGGGGGTTAACCCCTGATGCAGACTGAGAACGCCATTCTGTGAACTCCAGCGATAACTTCAGAGTAGGAGCTGGAGACTCGACTTGTTACAGTGGTTCTCGGAGCCAGACGACCCCCGCGACTAAGGGTTCGACGGAAACGGTGGCTACGTTGTATATGAAATGCCACCTGCAGCTGCGAGCAGTAGCAAAAATACCAAAGGGGGATACGACGTCCATACAAATCTGTCTCAAGCGCCAAAAAGTACGTTTGAAAGCTCTTGAAGAGCTCTATTATAACCTCTCAACTTGTTTGAGCTTCTCCTTGACTACAGGGAGCTAGGTGAATTTTTCTTGGACTGGATGGGGAGTGTCCACCCCCAAAACCACCAATTTACCTCCATTTCCAAGGTTCCCTTCCCCCCTCCTTCAACCAAAACATCGGGACATCATTTTTTCCCAAGGCCAAGGGCTCTCACGGCCTGGGAACACCCCAAAAAGAGGGAGGACGACACCTTGAGTACTTTTGGCGGCTTCCCCAATGCTGCCGGCTTAAGGAGGACGCCGCCAAGGGACGCGAGACACACGAAGAAGACTCAAAAGGAGGCCAAGGAAGACAAGAAGACAGGAGGAAGACAAGAAGTTAGAAGAGGGAGTGAAAGAGTTGCCAGGAATTGTTGTAATTTCCCTCCTACTCTTTGCCCTAGCTTTGTGAGCGGTAATCACACTTCTTGTCATTTCCTTGTACTGTAATTTTTTGTTTTCCTATATTCTAGTCGCGGCCAATTGCCGTGAGTCACGGCTTAGGAAGACTAGTTTCAAAATCCATGCCCTTTTGCCGACGTGGCGGAATGGAAAATGTAGAAATTAAAGTTATAACTGTCTCACCAATCGTGAGAGCAAGAGTTTTGGAGGCGATTTCTCTTCAAAGTTGTGGGGTGATCCTCACAACGATCTTCACGTGCTGGTTGCACGAGAGACGAGATGGCAAGTGTCGGACCGTCCAAGACCAACAAGGGCAAGGTGGTGACGGCCTCACCACACGCCCTCGGCGGACTCTAAATATTGGGAGCCGCCGCTGCGAGCGCGGTTGCCAACCGATAGCCAACAGTACCGCCTAAGGCAACCGACACCAACCTCGGTAACACCGAGAAGCGTGCGGAGGCTGGAAAAGTGCTCTGCGAGCATGTCGACGTGCACGTGGGCGACCCCCACGCGATGGACAACGTGATGGAGGAGGATCTTCCGGAGGAGGACCCCGACAAAGAGCGCGACACCAACGACGGTAAAGGCGACGAGGATCGCGATCATCGCCATTGTCGTGCGGCGAACTCAAGCCGATTGCTCGAGAAGGGTAAGGCGTTTGCCGCATCGCCTGAAGCTGTCGACGGCAGCGAGACTGCCGAGAGCAGCAAGGGAACAGAAAGCAGCCACGCGTGAAGTTCCCATGAGAACGAGTCGGACGACGTCGTCGCGAAGGCAACTCGCGATGACCGCCACAGGCTTGCGGAGTTTGCTGCTGAGGCGGCGGGCCGACTCAAGATCACCACCGACGGTGGAGGTACGGCACCACCCGAAGGAGTAGGGGCGGACCCCCCTTTTTACGATGTGGCCACACTAAAGCAGGGCAGCATCCATTTCAGCGTTGTCGCTGACGACAGTCTCCTTTGAAAGGTGGGACTCCTTGGAGGCGTGTACGCGAACCGTACCCTCCTGTAGTGGGTAAAGGTGCACGGACAATGCGAGGCCCTGGAGGCTATTGTCGATGCTCTGACGATATCAGAGCTCAATTTTGCTTTCGCCAACTTGCTAGCCCACGTCGTGCTTTATCACGGACCTCGACCGTGATCGCCAGCTGCAGCGCTTGGCCGTCCATGAGGCAAGCCGCCGATACAATTACCTCGATAAGGTGTTGCAGAGTATGACCCAGGTGTGGATGGAGCAGGAAGTGCAGCATACTGCAGTTGCAGATGCCATTGCCGGTTGCAGCGACGACTTGCCTACCTTGACAACTTCGGGGCCGGTCATGAACACGTCCTTTCTCCATAGTGTGGAGATCTTCCAAAAAGGCGTAAAGCTGACCGATTGGCTGAACTGCATGGAGCATGTCCTACGCATCGACAAGGCTCCACTGAGTCAGTGGGACGACCTTGCCACGACATGACTTGAAGAAAAGCTCTTCAAGTACGTGGAGTGGAGTACGCAAAGGCCTCACCTTGAATGGCAGCCCATGCCGTGGGAAGCCTTCTATGTAATCATGCATAAGAAGTGTATCCTGCGTGAGGAGGCGTAGCGCGCCTTCCACAAGATCAAGGACTTCAAACAGCTAGGTAGCTCGCTTGAGGCCGACTTGAGCGAGTTTATCTCACTCGTGGAGGAAGCCGAAACCTTCATCGAAAGCGACGGTACCCAGAACTTCAAGTACCCAGAGTGCTTGCTACTGGAGTACTTATGATGGTCTTGCCAACGAGAAGCTAAAGGAAGAGACCACTACGACCGCAACGAGCCAAGCTTGGACAAGCTGGAGGACGTTGCGAGACTACATCAGCGAAGTGTATTTGGCGAACCCGAAGCAGTACTCAGATGCGGGGCCAAACGTGCGTACACAACAAGGCCGCGATGCACGCATGGATGTTGCCAAAGCTGGAGGGACAGCTGGGCAGTGGGGCGGGGTCAAGGGCAAGCAGCCGGTAAATCCCTCAGTCAAGAAGACTAGTGGGAACAAGCCCCCCAACCACAAGCCTGGACGCGACAATGACGAGCTACATGTGGCGCGCGAGAATCGTAACACGGCCTTCCTCGAGGGACTCCGCCACAACTACATGCAGCCCGGACACTGTAGGGCTCAGTGCCCTGAGGCTGCTAGTGGTGGACAAGAGGCCACGGTGTTAGCCATCGCAGTAGCACCTCGTGGGGAGGGTGCAGCAGGAGGCCGCTGACAGGGCCGTGGACAGTGTCGCGGTCGCGGGAATGGGCCCGGCCGTGGTAATGGACAAGGACATGGGATGGTTTTTTCCCACCCCTAAGTGAAGTTAATTGGGACCACTCAGGGGCAAAACTAGATCACGAGTGTGGGTCCATGTTTTCAGACGAGGATGTTGAACAAATTGAGTTTTTGACGAGTTCAAACTTCTCCGTTGTTTTCTCTTCTCTGATTGAACCTCAGTTTGTACTTGCTGATCGACATTGCCCACTAAATCTTGCATCACCAGACGAGATGCATGACCAAACCTACTTAGTGGTGGCGACACCAACCATTGTGCGAGAATTGTGCAACACAGTGATTGAAGTAAACGCCCTCAAAGCGATGAGTTCAATCACGTTCACAGTACCTTTAGTCGACGATTTTGACCCAGTGAAATTTAAAGACTGGAAGGTGCTAGGCGAATTCACGCATGCCCACAAGATGTGGACTAGAGTAGGTGAATCATGGGAGCTACGGCGTCCGCTGTGTAGATTCCATGTTTATCACGAACTCAACTTGTCATCGTCGAGCTTGTTTACTCCAAAGAGTGGAGGCAACATGATGATGCACTTCAAAGGACACCTAGCTGGTGCTCCCGTGAACGTACTTGCTGACATTGGAGGAGATGACTCCTTTGTTAGCCTTGGCTTTACCCGATAGGTCGGCTTGAAGTATGAGCCATCAAATAGCGCAGTTGTTGTCAGTAAGAATCGTACNTCACGAACTCGACTTGTCATCGTCGAGCTTGTTTACTCCAAAGAGTGGAGGCAACATGATGATGCACTTCAAAGGACACCTAGCTGGTGCTCCCGTGAACGTACTTGCTGACATTGGAGGAGATGACTCCTTTGTTAGCCTTGGCTTTACCCGATAGGTCGGCTTGAAGTATGAGCCATCAAATAGCGCAGTTGTTGTCAGTAAGAATCGTACGGTACCTGTGATTGATACTTGTAAAGTGAAAATTTGTATTCAAGGGTACACAGAGTGTCACGTTGAAGGTACTCAACCTTCTTTACCTGTTTGATGTGGTGCTAGGAGATCCCTGACTCCATGAAAACAAGGCTCTATTGTTCTTTGAACCAAAGCGTTTGATCCTCCGAAAAGGATAGCGTCGCTTTACGTTGATTCCGAGTACGGAAGTATCACCGACCGAATTCAAAGTCCATGCCAGCTTGTCTGCGATGCAGGTCAAGAGACATAATCAACAAGGTTGTCGATACTTCTTGGCTCAGCTCTAGAAAGTGGAGGACGACGTAAAGGAAGACACACCACAAGAGATCGAATCCCTATTGGCGGAGTTCTTAGATGTTTTCCAAGACCCATCGGCTGGGCCTCAGCAGAAAGACACATGGGCCACACGATTCCGCTGCACCCGGAGGCAACTCCTCCGTTCAGACCCATGTATCGCCTTAGTCCAACAGAAAGGGGTGAGGCCGAATGCCAAATCAAAGAGTACCTTGCAAAAGGATGGATGAAGCGAAGTAGCTCGACGTACGGTGCGCCAATCCTTTTGTGAGAAAAGGACGATGGTTTATGCACGTGCGTGGATTATCGGGCGTTGAACAAGCTGACGGTGAAAATCCGATTCCCTTTACTACGGATTGAGGACCTTTTTGACCAAGTCCAAGGGGCAAAAGTGTTTTTGTCCTTGGATTTGTCTGAAGGGTACCATCAAATCCGCATCATGGAAGATGATGTGTCCAAAACCGCGTTTCGAACGCACATGGGACACTATCAGTTTTGAGTGTTATGCTTCGGCCTTACAAATGCCCCGACAACCTTCTAAGGAGAAATGAACCAAACGTTCGCTAAGTAACTTGGTCAATTTGTCTTGGTTTACCTAGGCGACATCTTGGTTTTCTCCAAATCAATGGAAGAGCACATAGAACATCTGCGAGAAGTCCTTGCAATCCTTCGGGAACAGAAGGTCTATGCGAAAGTGAGCAAGTGCAAGTTTGCACAAGATGAGCTCAAATACCTTGGACACATTGTCGGCAAGGACGGCATTCGTGTCCACCCACGAAAGATCCAAGCCATTGTAGACTAGCCACGCCCGGAAAATGTTGGGCAGATTCGGTCTTTCCTCGGCCTTGCAAACTCCTTTTGACAGTTTATGCAAGGTTATTCAACCTTGGTAGCATCGCTAACCAGGCTCATGCGAAAAGGCGTGTAGTAGGAATGGACATCTGATTGTGATAACGCTTTTCTCAAAGTCAAAGAGATTCTATCCATAGCGCCCATCCTAGCTCTTTCGAATCCATTGCAACCGCGGGAGGTTTGATGTGATGCATTAGTAGTAGGACACGGAGTCGTCCTCATGCAGAACGGTCACTCAGTTGTGTATAAGAGCCAAAAACTCATCCCCGCAGAAACACGGTACACGGCTGAGGATCAAGAGCTTCTTGCAGTAGTACACACTTTCAAGATGTGGCCTTGCTACCTCGAGGGCACTGAAGGGGGTGTGACGGTCGTGACCGTCCATAACCCATTGGTGCTTTTCCAAACGCAACCGAACCTATCAAGAGGACAGGCGCGTTGGAGCGAATACCTGAACCGATTCTCGTTCACATGGGAATATCGGCCAGAACGCATCAATGTGGCTGATCCACAAAGTTGACAGCGTGTGGAAATTGAAGCAACCACCGAGGTCGGTGGGTGTTTTATGGCCATTGCAACAGCAACAGTACAAATACTAGATTCCCGTGAACCTCTACGGCAACCACCACGAGAGATTATCCATTATAATGGTTTTGTAAACATGATCCGGTTGGGATACTGTGTGGATTCTTGGTTTCAAGACTCTTGAAATTTGGACAAGTACGGATTGGTGGAGGCCGCATGAATCTTTTGGCACAGAGAACAAGTTGTTGTGCCAAACTCGGGAGACCTTCAAGCAAAGATTGTCTCCCAGTTCCACGACCCGCCGGTCGCAGGTCATGTGGGACCTCAAAAGACCAGACAGACACTCTTGGACCGCTATTGGTGGCCAGGATGGAGTGTCAATGTACGTAAATATTGCATGACATGCGACCCATGTATTCGGAATTAGTCTAGTAACAAGAAGCCCGGTGGACTCCTCCAGCAGCTTCCCATTCCTGGGACTCCATGGGAGTGCATCAGCATGGACTTTATTACTCGTCTTGCGGACATGGCCAGTTGCCACGATGCAATACTAGTGGTTGTGGATCTTTTGACAAAGATGACACACTTCATTCTTACAACCATTGACGTGAACACAGAGGAGACCGCTCATCTCTTCTTTGAGGGTATTCTAAAGTACCACGGCTTACCGTTTCACATGATCTCCGATCGAGATAAAAATTTTCCCGTAAGTTTTCAAAAGACGCACGAGTACTTCAACAGTTATTTACAAATGTTGAGAGCGTTTCATCCTCAAACTGACGGACAAACAGAGCGCATGAACTGTACTCTAGAACAAATACTCCGCATGTACGTGGACCCTGCCATGAATGATTGGGACGAATTCCTACCACCGGCAGAGTTTGCGGTGAATAACTCGGTGAACGAGTCTACACAATTCACACCGTTTGTGTTGAATAGTTGTTGGCATCCAGTGGTGTCCTCTTCATTGGTGAAGAGCGGGAGTACAGGAGGACAGGTTTCTTCTGCTCAAGCCTTTGCCGAGTGCATAGACTCCTTGTTACAAAAGGCGAAGGGTCACCTTCAAGCGGCTCGGCAACGACAAAAGGCATATGCCGACAAAAGTCGCCGTGATGTCTCGTTTTACATCGGTGACAAAGTGCTGCTTAGCACTAGGCATCTTCGGCTGAAGTTGCCAAGGGCACGAAAACTTCTACCGAAGTGGATTGAGCCATTTCTCATCGTTGCACGCATCGAGCTAGTGGCATACCATTTGCTGCTTCTGTCGAGTATGAAGATCCATGACGTGTTTCATGTGCGCCTATTGGCTCCATACATGGCACAGGGAATCGTTCAGCCACCACCGGCAGCCGTTACTGCCGATGGCCAATTTAAGGTTGTGCACCTACTTGAGCACCGAGAGCGTACTCTCTGGTCGCGGGTTTTTAGGGAATACCTTGTTCATTGGGCCGGGTGTGGACCTGAACCTAACTCATTGGATTTCAAATCTCGGTTGCCCATAGGGGTGGTCAACGAGTATAGGATCGAGCGGGCAGCTTGCACTGATCAAAGCGTGTCAGGGCGCACCACCTAAACGCATAAAAAGTGAACAACATTCTTGCAGGGCGGCATTCATGGAGTGCAACCATAGGAGGTTGGGGACACCCAACATGGTTCTCGCGCAGACGCTCTAGCTTGAAGGGGGAGGTCGCTAGCCGTGCTGACCGACAAGCTGCAGCTTAGGTCCTTGTGCCAGGCACGTGTTCATGTTTAGTTGGCGATTGAAATTATTAATTTTCTTTCACAATGTTGATGACTCATTAACTGACAATCCTGCTTGTTGTTCATGAACCGAGACGGTTCATGTTATGTGGAAAGGAATGTAGCGAGAGGGCCGGTTCAGCCCTCCCTCCTAGCTGACGCCAGGGGTGGCCGACGGCCAGTACTTCGCTGGCCGCGGGCCAGCTGGCTGCCGGCCGGTTGGACGGCCGGCGGCCGGCCAAGTGACCGGCTGGCCACCAGCCGGCCGGTCGCCAGCCGCCGATCGCGGCCCCAGCCCGATCGGCGGCTGAGGGGCCATGAGGGTCTCGAGGACGAGGCCTCGTGGCCTCGTGCCCTCGACCCCCCCTTGCCCTCCTTGCAAGCGAGCAAGCAAGGATGAGGGATAGGAGGAGTGAGGGTGAGAGCGAGGAGTTAGGGAAGCGAACGAGAAAAGTCGGTGTGAAATCGTTGATCGTGCCTCGCACGCGACGATTTCACGCCGACGCATCAAAAACAAAACTCAAGTTTGTTTAGGAAATACTATGAGTTTCGAAACCAGAAAACTCGTGCGAATGCATGAGTTTGAGGTAAAAATCCCCGGTTTGGGTCCCAAAACCAGGGATAAGGTTAAAAACGGAACTAGGCCTCCGGAGACTCGAAATATTTGAGTCTCCCTGCTCTGGGTTGTTGATGACGATTACCACTCAGTCTTGCGAAGGGGGTAAAACCCTGATGCGGACGGAGAACGCCATTTTGCGAACTTTGACAATGACTTCAGATCAGGAGCTGGAGACTCGACTCGTTACACCGGGTGGCTGTGTGCGATGAGATTTTTGTCGCTGACATGTGTCGTAGGATTTGCAGAAGTTTGCCACATCGAATTGCATATTGTCCCACCAATAGTTTTTTGTTGGCTTCTTCAGCGTCTTGTCCTCACCGAAGTGTCCACATAGACCTGTGTTGTGAGAGTGCATGCTCTCTAAGGATTAAGCCTGAATATGTAGAGAGCAAAATCGCAGTGGAAAAGATAGACTTTAAGAAGACTGGAAGTTGAGCTGGAAAATCACAGGCGTACAGGTTAGTTACGATGAACAGAGTACAAGGTATTTATACCATGTGGCCAGCCTGTCTTGGCCCTGGTCTACTGCTTTCCTAGTTTGCTACAACAAGCTACTTGCACCTTAAGCCAGTGCCCTACTTGCACCTAATGCCTAGTGCGAGAAGTGCTTGGCCCTCAATTGTCCAGATCGATGGTTCGTCGTGTCTCTCGGCGAAGCGCCGCTTTAGCTCGATGCCTCCCGACGTTGGATACGGTCACCCTGTTGCAAATGCCACCGGTGGTTATACGATCGTCGCATGGTCACAGTCACTATTCCAGACTCTCCCACTGACCGCACCCGTTGTCGTGGGTCCACCGCCTAGATTGCCGCTTAGCGGGTAGCGTCGCCGTTACGATACTCGCCGAGAGGGTGAAATTCACCCACGCGTGGTGTGTTTGGAACGCCATACAAAGCAAAACACACCCATGGCGTGTGGAACATGTAGCGCTCCATTGCTCGCTCGCTCCTCCTCCTCCTCGCTCCGTACAGCCGCGGTCGAGAGGAGGCAACCTCGACCGCAAGCCAACTTTATGAAAAATAGAAAATGGCCCAGATGCCCCTGAAACTCGGTCGAGGCCCCGAGTATGCCAGAAAAACATGGACACCTCATTACATTCACCCCCTCGCCCTCGAAGGCGTGATGTCCTTGCGCACCTGAGGTACTCTTGGAGAATAGTGTTGATACCCCCAACATAGAAGTTGGCCTCTGGCTCCCAAGAGTTGTGCTCCGCCGGGTACCCCTTCCATGGCACCAGAAACTCACCCCGACGTCCCCTCTGGTGGTTTGGTAGAATATTCTCCACCTCAAACTCCTTACTTCCTTCAACCTGGACAGTAGGAGGTGGTGCTGTCCCGCAACCCTGGAAGAAAGTATTGGGGTCGCGATAGGCAGGAAGTAGGGAGATGTGAAACACCGGATGGATGGTGTAATGAGCTGGCAGCTCCAGCTTGTAAGAGACATCCGATTGCTTGTCTACAATATGGAACTGACCTGATGCAACCAAAGGCAGCCCTCAGGGAGGTGATCAAGCTCACCAAGAGCCGCTAGGCAGGACCAATTGCATGTGAGAGACAAGTTGTAGGCTGCAGAGACGAAAATACAGAAGCATGTGAAGTTGTGTAGAGAGTGCAAATAGCTGGTTTGACTCATGAATGAGAAATTACATTAGAACAGCTTTCTAACAAGCCTAAGTTCGCCTTATTTGGCACATGGAGCTGGAAGAACACCTCCTAGCACACTCCTAGCCTAGCGGGATGAGCGGCAGTCACACTCTCACACAAGAGAATTACCAAGTATGCAATGTGCACAATCAATTATCTTGGTGGGGACCTTCCTTGAAGCTCCCTGAAGTTCCTCCTGCTGCCTTTCTACCTTGAAGGCCACTCCAAAGCTCCCTGGCCAATAATTGTGGCCGTCATTGGTACTGGTAGTACAGGAGCCTTCACTTGAACCAGACCCATTGCCACCAAACCTTGAAAATCCATATCTCCCTCAAACGGACTCCGAATTGAGTTCTGTAAATTGCTACAGAACCAGCAACATTCTCTATTCACTCTTGTGACCTGATTGTTTTTATTGAGCAACGCACTTTGGTCACTTTTTGGCACCCCATATCCAACATTCCCCCACTTTGCGAGAATAGAAATCACACAAGTCCACACTGTCCCCTCAGCTGCTGAAAGTGGTGTGCGGCCAACGGCTTGGTTAGGAAGTCTGCCAGCATCATGCTTGAAGGGAAGAACTTGATCTGCACCACCTGCTTCACCACGAGTTCGCGGATGAAGTGATATCGCAGGTCAAGGTGCTTGGTGCCGGCGTGAAACTCTACGTTCTTGGTCAGAGCAATGGCGCTCATGTTGTCACAGTAGATTGTAGTCGCTTTGGTCTGCTGCTGTCCAAGGCTTGCCAGCAGCTCACGCAGCCACACGGCTTCCTTTGCTGCTTCACTCAAGGCGATGTACTCAGCTTTGGTGGAGGAGAGGGCGACACACTCTTGCTTCTTGCTCCTCCAACTGATTGCACTCACCCCCTCCCAACGAGTACAAACACGAACCCACTGGTCAACCTCCTTGTTTCCAGGTCACCTCCCCAATCTGCATTGCTGTAGTCGATGATGATGGGGCCTTTTTTGCCATTGAAGGTGAGGCAAAGGCTGCTGCTGCTGTCAAGGTAGCGCAGCACGCACTTGACCGCCTCCCAATGGGGCATGCCCAGATTTGCGCAAAACTTGCTGAGCACTCCCACTGCTTAGCTGATGTCGAGGCGAGTGCCAACTGCTGCCTACATGAGGCTCCCAACTGCTGCTTGGTACGGCACTACTTCCATGCGGCTGCTCTCTTGCATGTCGCAGGGAGTCTGCATCATGCTCAGCTTCGCTCCCACTTCCAGTGGTGTTGCGGCCTTGCGCGCTCCCACCATGTTGAAGCGCTTGACGATGTTGCTCACATACATGCTCTGCGACAACTCCAAAGTCAGCTGCTGCCGGTCGCGCTTGACCTGAAGGCCAAGGTAGTAGCTGAGCTCTCCCATGTCTTTCATGTCAAACTTGGCAGCAATGGACTGCTTCACATCGTCTAAAAGAGACTTGGAGTGAGATGCAATGAGCAGATCATCAACATAGAGCAAGATGATGACCTGACTTGCCTCTTGCGCGCGTCCATAAAGTGCATGGTCAGCTTCACTGTCTGCAAAACCAAGCCCAGCCAGCTGCTCATCCATCTTGTGGTACCATGCTCGCGGTGCTTGTTTCAGGCCGTAAAGAGCCTTCACAACCTTGCACACCAAATCCTCCTTTCCCTCCACCACATACCCCTCCGGCTGCTCCATGTACACCTCCTCCTCAAGGTCACCATTCAGAAATGCACATGTCACATCTATTTGGTGCACCTCCTAGTCCATAGTAGCAGCAAGAGCAAGGATCGCTCGGATGGATGGGAACTTTGCGACAGGTGCAAATGTCTCATTGTAATCCACATCCTCAGTCTGCCCACATCCCTTTGCAACTAACTGTGCTTTGTCCCTAAGCACCTTACCATCCGCGCCACGCTTGTGCCTGAAGATCCACCTACACCCGACCACCCAGCTGCCACGTGGAGCTTCCTCAAGGGTCCAGGTGCCGTTCTTCATGAGCGCACCATACTCCTCATCTGCTGTGGCACGCCAATCTGCTGCATCGGCGCTACGCATGGCTTCAGGGAATGTGGCTCTGTCATCGGTGACTGTGAAGAAGAGAAGCTCGAGGTCAGACGACTCCGTTGGTGGTGGAACGGTGCACAGGTTCACCAGCTCCTCCGGCGGCCTCTGTTTGCTTGCGAGGTGCTTGGATCTCCGCAACGCCTCCATAGGACCATATACACCATGGTTGTGGCGTCCAGACCTCCGTGGCAGCTGCCGTGCGTTGCTTTGCTACTCCTCCTCATCAGATTCCGTTGCTTTCTCCTTCTTAGCTCCCTCCACCTCCTTGTCATTGCTGCTATCACCGCCATCTTCCGCACTGTCCTCATCTGCTACCGGCTCTTCTCCCACTTCTGGTACGAGTGCAGGAGCAAGTGGAACTCCAGACATGGGGCTCCAAGTCCAGTTCTTCACGTCCTCTTGAAAGACCACGTCACGGCTGCAGATGATCTTGCGAGCAGCGAGGTTGAAGAGGCGGCATCCCATGGTGTCGTAGCCGAGGAAGGCCGCCTTCACCGACTTTGCGTCCAGCTTGTTGCGGTTGCCGGCAGGCGCGTGCACAAATGCGCCACACCCAAAGAATTTCAGGTACGTCACTGTTGGCTTGCGTTCCGTCAATGCCTCCTCCGGTGTCATCAGTGGCACGGCGTGCGTGGGACTCCACTTTTTCAGGTACACGGCAGTGTTGACCGCATCCATCCAAAAGGTTGGCAGGAGCTCCGCGTCTTGGAGCATGCTGCGAACACGCTCCATGAGTGTGTAGCTCGCGCGTTCAGCCACGCCGTTCAGTTGCAATTTTCCAGGTGAGGTGACCTCCTGCCTCATCCCGCCATGCTTGAGGAAGTTGCGGAAGTCGTTGGAGCGGTACTCTCCTCCATTGTCGGTGCGAAGCACCTTCAATCGCCTGCCACTCTCATTCCGTGCAGCAGCAATCCACACCTTGAAAGCATCAAACCACTCATCCTTTCTAGTCATGAAGGACACCTACGTCTTCATTGACTTGTCATCAATGAATGTGACAAAGTACAACTTGCCCGACAACGACTGAGATGGCATGGGACCGCACAAATCAGAGTGAACAAGTGAGAGAAGCTCAGCCACCCCCTTCCCTTCCCCGGAGAATGGAGCACGGGCCTGCTTCCCTTCAATGCAACTATCACAAGCCGATGCACCTGGCTGCTTCACCCCCTCAAGCTCCAGGCCGCGGACCATCTACTGCATGTAGATGATGGCGCCAAAGCCGGGGTGACCAAGCCGGCGGTGCCACAGGCCAATGTCGTGTTTTCCCTCTCTCGTCGCTAACGCTGAGTCGGCTTACTTCTCCGATGACACATAGAGACGGTAGAGTCCGTCCTCCTTGTCCGCTTTTACAAGAACACGGCCTGCACGCGCAAAGATGGTACAGCCACCATTCTCAAAGCTAACCTACATGCCTTCGGAGATGAGAGATGAGATAGAGAGGAGGTTAGCTGCCAGCCCCGAAACATGGAGCATCCCCTTCACACGACGTTCCACGTGCTTGCCCTCAACGGAAGCACAAAACACAATCTCACCCTCCCCAATTGCCATTTGCACATGGTTGTCCCCCATGTACACCCACCGAGGCTCAATGACCGTGTAGACAATAAATCACTCCCGGTGAGACATCATGTGCCGCGTGGCTCCCGAGTCGATGATCCAGAATAAGGCGGTGTTGTCAAAGACGTGCAGGACCTGGATGGTTGTCACGCGCCCAACTTTGCTTTTGCTTTTCCGCTCCCACTCCAGCTGCAAGGTCCGCCTTCTTCTTCCGGCATTCGCGCGCCCAATGCCCCGGCTTCTTCCAGTAGAGGCAGTTCCCCTTCTTCTTACCTCCTTCGCTGTTGCTCCTGGTTGGTGCAGTACCGCCCCCACGACCAGAGTTGGTGATGAGAGCGAAGTCCGCGTCNCCGAGGCTCAATGACCGTGTAGACAATAAATCACTCCCGGTGAGACATCATGTGCCGCGTGGCTCCCGAGTCGATGATCCAGAATAAGGCGGTGTTGTCAAAGACGTGCAGGACCTGGATGGTTGTCACGAATCCACTCTCCCAGTCTGCTACATTTGCAAAAGCGTCGGACTGTTTTTGCAAACGTAGCAGACTGGGAGAGTGGATTCGTGACAACCATGCAGGTTGTCACGCGCCCAACTTTGCTTTTGCTTTTCCGCTCCCACTCCAGCTGCAAGGTCCGCCTTCTTCTTCCGGCATTCGCGCGCCCAATGCCCCGGCTTCTTCCAGTAGAGGCAGTTCCCCTTCTTCTTACCTCCTTCGCTGTTGCTCCTGGTTGGTGCAGTACCGCCCCCACGACCAGAGTTGGTGATGAGAGCGAAGTCCGCGTCCGCTGTCCTCTCCCTTGCGTCGCTCCTCCTCAAACAGCAAGCTCTCCTCCACATCGTTGAGGGAGAGCTTGTTGCCACGCTTGTCCAGGGCAACAATGAGAGGAGTGTAGCTGCTAGGAAGGCCAGAGAGGATGGTTAGCATGAGCACACATTCCTTGAGAGGGTCCTCAATTGCAGGAAGCTGGTCGGCAAGAGACTTCACCATGTTGATGTAGTCAATCATGAATCTGGACTCATCCATCCTCACAGTGTGAAAGTGACGATGCAGCTGCATGTTCATGAGAATTGACTTGGATGCATTAGTGGACTCAAGATTCTTCCAAACGTCCTTAGGCGTGAGGATGCCATGGACGAGGAGTTGCTACCATTCATCGAGGTAGGGGTAGATGGTCGCGAGGGCGCGGTCACGCTTCTCACGGTGGGTACGGGCCGCACCAGGTGAGAGAGAGGACTGAGCTGGTTCCTCCTCACTCACATGGCTCCAAAGTCCCTTCTCCATCAGCACTATCTTCATGTTGTTACTCAAGTTGAAGAAGTTCTTGCCTTCAAACTTGGTGGTGTTGACGTCGGCCACCACAGAAGCCGATGTCACCATGGTAGTGCAATGTTCAGTCCCCAAAACGACTCTCTCACATAAAAAGGTACAAGGAATGCCTCAAGGATGAGGCAGAGCCTTGTTCTAGCTCTGATACCACTGATTCAATCAAAGGCAGCCCTTAGTGAGGTGATCAAGCTTACCAAGAGCCGCTAGGCAGGACCAATTGTATGTGAGAGACAAGTTGTAGGCTGCGGAGATTAAAATACGGAAGCGTGTGAAGTTGTGTAGAGAGTACAAATTGCTTGTTTGACTCATGGATGAGAAAGTACATTAGCATAGCTTTCTAACAAGCCCAAGTACGCCTCATTTGGCACATGGAGCTGGAAGAACCACTCTGTCAAAGTTCACCTCCTAGCACACTCCTAGCCTAGCGGGATGAGCGGCAGTCACACTCTCACACAAGAGAATTACCAACCGTGCCATGTGCACAACCAATAATCTTGGTGGAGACCTTCCTTGAAGCTCCCTGGAGGTTCTCCTGTCGCATTTCTACCTTGAAGGCCACTCCAAAGCTCCCTAGCCAATAATTGTGGCCGTCATTGGTGCTGGTAGTGTAGGAGCCGCCACTTGAACCGGACCCATTGCCACCAAACCTTGAAAATCCATATCTCCCTCAAACGGACTCCGGATTGAGTTCCGTAAATTGCTACAAAACCAGCAAAACATTCTCTATTCATTGTTGTGACTTGATTTTTTTTGGTCACTTTTTGGTACCCCATATCCACCTCAAACTCCTCACTTCCTTCAACCTGGACAGTAGGAGGTGGTGCTGTCCCACTACCCTGGAAGAACGTATTGGGGTCGCAATAGGCACAAAGTAGGGAGATGTGAAACACCGGATGGATGGTGTAATGAGCTGGCAGCTCCAGCTTGTAAGCGACATCCGACCGCTTCTCTATAATGCAAAATTGACCCATCCACCATGGCTTCAACTTGGGAATCCCAACTCCCATCACCTATAGGTTAGCGGAGTTCAATATAACGTGATCTCCCACTTGGAATTTCTCCGCAAAGCAATGCTTATCAGCCTGCTGCTTCTGCTACTTTTGTGCCTTCAACAGCCGTTTCCGTACCACGTCCCAAGTGGTGGCAAATCCATGAGCAATCTACTGCATAGCCGAAAGAGATGTTGCCATAGCAAGGGCGGCTGGGCTCAGTGGCTGGTGGCCATAGACCACCTCAAACGGTGACTTTCCTATTGATGCTGACACCCCTGAGTTGTAGGAGAACTCTGCCACTTCGAGCTTCTCCTACCAACCCTCTCCATCCTATGGGACCATGCTCCAAAGTAGCTGATCCAAAGTGTGGTTTGTGTGCTCCGTCTGTCCATCGCTCTGTGGGTGGTATGTTGTGGTCGGTTACACCCGCATGCCCAGCTTCCCCATGAGATCTCTCCAAAATCGCAAAGTGAAGCGTGGATTGTGATCTAAGACCACCAACTACGGCACTCCATGCATCTTGATGACATGATTGAGGAGGATTTGAGCATTCACAGCATCTGTGATGCTCTCAGGACATGCGATGAAATGTGCCATCTTGGAAAACCGGTCCACCACCACCAACACCGTGTTGTTGCCCTGTTGTGTCACAGGCAAACCGCCGATGAAGTCAAGCGAGATGTCTATACATGGCTTCTCTGGTTCATGCAATGGTTGTAACTCCCCTGGTTCTTGGTCCTCCATGCCTTGATGCATTGGCACACATCGCAACTGCTCACAAACCTCTTGTATCAGTTGCCATTGAAGACCACTAGTATTGGTGAGCCAATGCTTTGAGCGTCTTGTTGAAGCCAAAGTGAACCGAGTAATGGGTGTCATGCTCTTCCTCTAGCAAAAGCTGCTTCAATTGCACATAGTCAGGCACGATAATCTTCCGCTCCTACCCTCTTCACTAATACACTCCATCCCACATGGCGTCTTTCAGCGCACCACCCGTGAACTCACCGTCCATGCCATAGCCGTGCTTGAACAAGCTATGCATGACCGGAGACCCCATAAGTACTGAGATGGCGTTGAGGCTTATATCTGGCCTCTGCGATAGAGGATCTACCGGACTTACCTTCCCAGGCTTGTCTTGGATCTCGTAGTAAAAAATCCTTCCAAGAACTCCATCTAGCGAGTTTGTCGGTGACTGAGATTTGGCTGTGTTTTTACGTACTTCAAGACGTAATGATCCGTAAAGACCACGCAACGTTGCAACTCAAGGTAACACCTCTAGTGCTTGAACACATGGATTACCGCCAACATCTCCTTCTCATGGATTGCGTGGTTCAGCTCCGCACGTCGCAGCTTGCGTGATGCGTACGCAATCGGCTGTGGCCCCTTCCCGTGATCCTACATGAGCACCTCCTGGATGGCAGAGTCGCTTGCGTCCGTCGCCATGATGTACTCCTTTGATGAATCCGGATGCACCAGGATCGGAGCGTCACACATTGCAACCTTGAGCTCCTTGAAGCTCTTCTACTCCTTCTTGCCCCATTCCCAGTGGTGATCCTTTCGTAGCAACTGAGTCAGTGGCACACACTTCTCTGCATACCCCCTGATGAATTTCCGGAAGTCTTTGACAAACCCCATGAAGACCTGGATGTCACGACGCACTTTTGTGTCGGCCACTGCTTCACTGCTTCCACCTTCTTTGGGTCCATGCGGAGATCCTTGCCGCTCACGATGTACCCAAGGAACTCCACCTACCTCTTCTCAAACGAACACTTTGAGAGCTTTACAAACAACTTCTCTCTCCAAAGAATGTCCAACACTTGTCGAAGATGTTGCTGATGCTCTCCAAAGGTCTGACAGTAGATGAGGATGTCATCAAGACACCACCACAAACTGGTCCAGATGAGGATGGAAGATCCTGTTCATGGAGGTCATGAACGTTGTAGGAGCGTTGGTCAACCCAGATGGCATCATGAGGTACTCAAAATGGTCGTACTGCGTACGAAATATTGTCTTCTCTACATCTTGCTCCACACTCCGGATTTGATGGTACTCTGAGCGCAAGTCAAGTTTGCTGGAGAATTACGCTCCCCTCAGCTGGTCAAACAGCTCCTTGACCCTCGGCAGCGGGTACCAGTTTTTCATCGTTACATTATTCAGTGCGCGATAGTCCATGCACATCCACAGCTCCACTATCTCCTTTTTTACAAAGAGGACCGGTGCAGCGTAGGGTGACACCGACGGCCTGATGAACCCCTGCTCCGTCAACTCCTCCAACTACTTCTTCAGCTCACCCCGCTCATTATCGCTCATGCGATAAGCAGCCTTCGCAGTTGGAGTTACTCCCGAAACCAGTTCAATTCTGTGACAGATGTCCTGCTTCAGTGGTAAACCCTCTGGAAGTTTAGCAGGAAACACGTCACCATAGCTATCCAACACCTACTTAATGCCTTTCAACAACTCTGTTGCTGGTGCTTTGTGCTACTCTCTCTCTTGGTGCCTTGCATTTGTTGCCATCACTTCCACCTCTTCAGCTACTTCCTTCTGTCGCACCCACACAAGGTACACTTGGTCCCCTTTGCGCTGAAAGCGCTTCAGCTGCACGTAACTCAACTACGGCACCATGCCTGCCTTGGAGTATTTCTCTACAGCCCACAATAGCAAAACAAATTGCTCTCCGCATTTCTTCACTTTTACCTTGCTGCGCACCCAGTCCAAAGCAGGAATTCACTGGTGCAGCCAGTCATGCCCCAAAAGGGCGTCGTAGGCATCCATCAGACACGTGCAAAAGTTCACCTCGCAGGAAAGCTTGCCTAGACGGATCCTCAAGGGCTTCAGAGACATTCCGCAATTTAGCTCCCCTTGCACCAACTTGGCATTCGTTGGCTTCCCAGGTAGTCGTGCAAGCTCTAGCCTTTCCGCGAGCTTGTCGCTAACAAATGAGTGTGACGTGCAGCAATCCTGTGATGCTTTAACTTGCCGATGAGTCTGGCATCCCTCGCCGTCCGCAGATTCAGCCGATAAAGTTTTAACTTTCAGGAGAATTCCCGGAATGCTCCCGCTTCCTTCGCTTCGAAGCAATACACTTGGCAGCTCCCCAATTGTCAAAAGACTTTCGAGACTGGTATTCGCTGATGCGGATATAGCTTTCCCAGCACTTGGCTGTCCGCCACTCACTGCTAGTTGTCGTTTCCGTGCTGATTCTTCTTGCATTCCTTCTTCTGGTGTCCAAGCTTTCCGCAGATCCAACAATTTCCTCCACATGGCTTGTCCAGCTGCTGGCCTCCTTGTACTACGTCGATCTCCATGGGGTCAACTTGTTGATGCTGTACTTGACACTGAAAATTCTCTTGCTTCTCAACGCTTCTACCCAACGCGTGGCTCTGGCTCTGATACCAGATGTGAGAGTACGTACTCTCTGAAGATAAAGCCTTCATGTGTGGAGAGCACAGTCGAAGCGGAAAAGATAGAGTTGGAGGTGACTGGAAGCCAGAGCTGGAAAATCACTGCTTTACAGGTTAGTTTCAATGAACAGAGTACAAGGTATTTATACTGTTTGGCCAGCCTGTCTTGGCCCTGGTCTACTGCTTTCATAGCTTGCTACAGCAAGATTCTCGCACCTGAAGCCAGTGCCCTACTTGCACCTAATGCCTAGTGCAAGAAGTGCTCAGCTGTCGGTCGTCCAGATCGACGCCGTGTCCCTCGCTGAGGCGCCGCTTTAGCTCGACGCCTCCTGGCGGTGGATGCGGTCGCCCTCTTTTGCATGCCAGTGGTGGTACTACAACCGCCGCATGGTTGCAGTCACTGTTCCGGGCTCTTCCGTTGACCGCACTCGTTGTCGAGGGTCTCCCGCCAAGACTGCCCCTCGGTGGATAGCGTCGTCATTATGCTCCTCGCCGAGAGGGTGAAAGCCACCCTCACATGGCATGTTTGGAACGCCACACGAAGCAACAAGCAAAACACACCCGTGGCGTGTGGAGCATGCTGCGCTCCATCGCTCGCTCGCTCCTCCTCCTCCTCGCTCCGTACAATCACGGTCGAGCAGAGGTAAGCTCAACCGCGAGCCAACTTTCCGAAAAACGAAAAATGGCCACGGTGCCCCTAAAACTCGATCGAGGCCCCGAGCATGCTAGAAAAAGATTGCCACCTCATTACATGTGTCATGGAATTCTTCTATCAGCATTCGACGAAGTTCGTCTTTGGGGGGAACGGCCACCTGACGAGTACATTGATGTCGCCAATTGGGTGTGTCATGCCAGGATTTTACCTTGTTGTATCTGCTTGCTTGTCATAGCCTCGTGTGAACAATCGCTCAAGATATGGATCTCGCTGTAGCTGTAGTGTTCCTCCCTCGGTCATTAAATCTGGTAGGCGATTGAGTGCATCTGTTAGGTTCATTTTGCCTAGCCGGTACTCAATATCGTAGTCGAACCCAGATTCAAAGAACTCCATCCATCGGGTTTGACATCGGCTGAGGTTTGGCCGCATCTTCAAATATTTCAATGCATGGTGGTCTGTGCGTACGTTATCTTGGCGGCATTCCAGATAACACCGCCATGTCTTGAATGCATGTACGACCGCCAGCATTTCTTTCTTGGTGTAGTTGAGTT
>SZWC01000648.1:330804-333100 GCA_023375785.1 Penium margaritaceum | reverse complement strand
GGTTTGACATCGGCTGAGGTTTGGCCGCATCTTCAAATATTTCAATGCATGGTGGTCTGTGCGTACGTTATCTTGGCGGCATTCCAGATAACACCGCCATGTCTTGAATGCATGTACGACCGCCAGCATTTCTTTCTTGGTGTAGTTGAGTTTGGATCCTCGCAGTTTATGAGACATGTATGCGACCGGTTGCTCCCTGTTGCTATGGTCTTGTAGGAGGACTACGCCTGTGAACCGGGCGCGGTGTGCTAGCCTCAACCTGATGGTGTATGCACCAACCGGCGGCAACGGCGACCAAAGGGAGGCCGGTGCACACCTTCCCGGGTTTCCAGAAGCGTAGGGTCGTTTTGCGGGAGCACGGGAACACGTGTGGCACAGTGGGATTAAACTATACTTGTTATTCAAGTGTCAACATACAAGACTAAATGTACATGATGACATATCCTAGG
The DNA here is from genome assembly GCA_023375785.1 of Penium margaritaceum. Lineage (NCBI taxonomy): Eukaryota > Viridiplantae > Streptophyta > Zygnematophyceae > Desmidiales > Peniaceae > Penium > Penium margaritaceum. Next base: position 332,651 of record SZWC01000648.1, on the reverse strand, counting down.
TGACCCGGGGTTTTTGAGCCATGCGCGGCCTCATACAGGCCAGAGATGAGCGTTATTGCCTTAGCATCATGCAGCTCATCTTCCCAGATTTCTAATGCACCAAGAACTGTGCTATTCCGTGGAGGAATGGCCAGGATATGGCCGTTTTCGTGAACCACGGCAATTTGCCGCTAGCAGCACCACTAGCGGCGGTGACGGCCGCCTGAAGCGCCTTTTCTGGAAATAACACATCGGGATGCCATTTCGCAACACCCTTGGCCCTCAATGATCCTTGATTCATTGACTAACCGGGCTCCGAGGCGCGCTTCGGCCTTGTTGGGTTTTCCAAGGGTCGAGCCTTGGTCCTTGGGGATGAATTCCCGTCACCTGTTTTCCCCTCGACCGGTCCAAGCTTTGGCCGGGCGTATCTTCCTCAATTCTTGAAGGATCGGCCCCATTCTTGGGTTGATCTCACATGGTTTTTCCTGTAGATTTCAAGTCCATAGTCAGATTACACATTGAAGGAAGCCTCAAGCCGTGATCAGTGCCGTTGGCACTGTTCTTCTTGCAACGCCGATGGCTTGATCTCAAGCATCCGTAGATATGACGTAGTCAACCGTTGGACTAGCTAATCATTGGGTTGGCGCTGAGGTCAGAGTGCTCTGCAAAGCTCTGTACAAAGTGCTGAACACTTCTTGTTCCGTCTCCCCACCGCCACTCATTTTCTTTTCGAGTGAGGTCAGAAAGAGGCGTTGACACTCGAGTGTAATCTGGTACAAAGTGCCGGTAGTAATTGCAGAAGCCGAGAAAAAACTTGAACGTCTCAAAGGTTGGTCGGTGTTGGCCAATCAGAAACTGCTGCCATCTTTTTCGGATCCATGGTGATCCGTTCCTCATAGATGATGTGACCCAAAATCTTGATCGGACGGCGACCGAAGTCACACTTTGAGAGCTTTTCAAAACCTTCTCTCTTTCGAAGATTTCCATCGTGGTCCTCCCGGGTGTGTTTGTACACCTGAATGTCATTGAGGTACACCACGACAAAATTTTTGAGGTACGTGCGGAAGATGTTGTCCATTGCCATGAACGTCCTTGCGGCATTTGTAAGTCCAAATGACATTACCGTGAACTCAAAATGCCCGTAGCAAGTTCGGAACGCCGTCTTTTTTATGTCGGCATCCGCCCTACTTCCACCTTATTTGTATCCTAGTTGTGCCCTAGTTGCACCCTGATTGCGCCCTATTTGTGTGCTACTTGCATCCTAGTTGTGCCCTACTTGAGCCCTAGTTGCACCCTAGTTGTGCCTTACTTTTGCCCTACTTGCACCCTACTTGTGCCATACTTGTGCCCTAGTTGCGCCCTACTTGTGTCCTAATTGCGTCCTAGTTGTGCCCTAGTTGCGCCCTAATTGAGTCTCAGTTGGGCAGTAGCTATGCCCTAGTTACACCCTAGTTGCGCCCTAGTTGCACCCTAGTTGCGCCTCAGTTGGGTACTAGATACGTCCTAGTTGTGTCCTAGTTGCGCCCTAGCCGTTCCTCGGATGGATACTAGCTATGCCCTAATTGCGTCCTAATTGTGCCCTAGTTCTGCCCTAGTTGCGCCCTAGTTGCGCCCTAGTTGCTCCCCGCTTGCGCCTTAGTTGCGCCTCAGCTAGGCACTAGCTACGCCTAGTTGGGCCCTAATTCCGCCCTTGTTGGACCCTACATGTGCCCTGCTTGTCTCTACTTGCACCCTAGTTGTGCCCTAATTGCGCCTAAGTTTAGCATTAGATAATCCCTAGTTGCGCCCTAGTTATACCCTGTTGATGTCCTACTGCTGGTGCTTGCAGCTACTGCTTACTGTTGGTCTGTACTGCTTGATACTACTAC
>SZWC01000648.1:315804-328304 GCA_023375785.1 Penium margaritaceum | reverse complement strand
CCTCAGTCTGCCGCTCTAGAGTCGAAGTCTGAGTGCTCTGGGATTGTTACTCAGAAATGCGCGCGCCAGTGTTAGCACCAGAAAGCAGCTAAAATCTGGAAGTGACTGATTAGGAATGAAGAATGAGCAACAGTGAGAGACCCCTCCAAGTTCTAGCTCCCCCCAGCTCTGTAGAGCTTGTTACTTAGCTAACCAGCCAGTCAAAAAATAGACCTTTTTTCTGGCAAGCAGGGTTTTCTCGGTGAGCCCTGCCAGATGACTGACAGCCCAAAACCCAGACATCGTCCTTTTTGCCTGAAAACTAGACCATACCACAAAACCAACGCTGTGAACGCAGTCGTGTGGTTAGAAACAGCTAGAAACATAACAGCAAGGAGTTATGGCTACCCAAACCCAGGCAGTGCCTACAATAGTCCCTAGTGCCAACAGTGCCACGTTAACATGAGACTTGGACCCCAAGCAGAGCATGACGCTGCAGACACAATGGTAAAGTCAGATCCAGCGCTAGACACATGTAGACAACATCTGTAGTGGCAGTGATTGCTGGAAGCCCAACCGCCGAGGAGGCCTGCCGATGGAGCTGAGCACGTTGCCAGAGGGAGGAGGCTCCAACGAATTGTGTGTAAGCCTCTGCGGGCATCGGTTCCACCAGCCGACACTCTAGTAGCGTCGATTCTCACTGTCAGTCATCTCCATGCCAATGTACACAAGCCGGGAGGACACAACAGAGCACAATGAGAGATGCGAAAAAACCAACACTCCCCCGTGACTCACAAGCGCAGTGTACATGGGTGAGCAGTGACACATTCAACAGACAGAATCCTCCAGAACACACAAAGACGCAAGTCAGGACAAAGAGTGCAACTCACGGACGCACACCGATCAAACTCACAGCCTTCTTGAATGAGTCGCGCTTCACTGCCTTGGTCAAGAACTCAGCCAGCTGCCGTGCTCTCTCAACCCACACAATGCTGACGCTGCTGTCATACAACAACGAATGCACATAGTGATACTCAACATGGATGTGCTTTCTGTGTGAGTGATGCACTCCGTCATTGTCGGCAATGGCCATGGTACTCTCATTGTCAGAATGCAACGTGATGGATGCGACGGACTGACGCAACTCAGACAACAGACGACGCAACCACACACTCTCACATGCGTCTGAGCCGAGGGCTGTGTACTCAGCCTGAGCAGTGTTGCGTGTAATGCACCCCTGCTTGCCGCTGCGCCATGACATAGCTGTGCCGCCAACTAGAAGGATCCAGCCTGTGCGGCTCTTACAGTCTGGACTACAGGCCAAGTCAGTGTTGGTAGGGTCCACCGTGACAAGAGACGTTTATCGGCGCCACATGAGACCTCGCCGTGGAGTTCAGATGACATAGTGCAGTACTCGAATCGTGGCCTCAAAGTGGAGGTGACGTGGCTCCTAAGAGAATTGAGCCATGAGGTTGACGGCGAACACGATGTCTGGGCACGTCGTCGTCACCAAGAACATCAGTGACCTGATGACTCACAGATATGTGGTCACGTCAAATGGCTCCTCCTCAACGGCTGGATCAGAGTTCTTCAGCTTCACCTGGACATCGTGTGACGGGTGAGGATGCGCTCGGCACGAGGGCTAGGTCCTCGGCAAAGCGAGTGGACAATTTTTGTACACAGGTGGCCTGATGAGCATGTAGGATGTCCTGGGAGGGATCATGCTCGTGCTCCATGCCCAGGAAGACTTGGGCAGACCCGAGATCCTTCATTTGGTAAGCAGTGTACAGCAGGTCCTTGACACGCTGGATGGCAGCCACGTCTGGCAATACAATGAGGAGATTGTCGACGCCGACCAGAACAGCGGTGAAGGTCTGACCTCGCGGGGTGATGAACTGTGCGGGGTCAGCAGTGCTGCGCAGGAGGCCACCGCAAAGGAGCGTGTGACTAATCTCCTGGTTCCAGCACCGAGACCACTACTTCATGCCATAAAATGCGTTCCGCAGCCTCCAGACCGTCCCAGTGCCGTCGTCAAAGCCTGAGACTATACCATGTAGAGCTCCTCACCCTCCACTGATCCATGGAGGAAAGCGTTGCTCACGTCCATCTGATGCATCTCCCACCCGTGCTGGGCAACTAGGCTGGAGAGCGCTCGGCTAGTGGAGAATTGGCCAACTGGGGCAAAGATCTGGTCGTAATCAACCCCAGGGATCTGAGCAAATCCCTTGGCCGTGAGGCGGGCCTTGTAGTTTTCGAAGGACCCGTCCTGCTTCCATTTGCACCGGAGGACCCATTTGGCACCAATAGCCTTCCAACCTGGAGGGAGATCGATGAGGTCATACACGTGGAGTTGCCAGATAACAGTGAGCTCGTCGGCGCAGGCAGCATCCCAGTGTAAGGCCTCGGGAAAGGCTCGAGCCTCGCGCAGGGTGGCTGGGTCCTCCGGGCGTGTCGTGGAATGGACTACGAGGGCGTGTGTATCTCGAGTTCTAGGTGGTATGCATGTAAGTGCAATCGTGATGGCATGTCGATGCTCCTGATGGAGCATGGCATAGCCCAGTGTGGAGCCCGGGTGGAGGTCTGCAATGATGGCCAAAGAGGTTAGGCCGAGGGCCTTGTTGCTAGGGTCCCCACTCACTATTGTAGGAGTCGAAGAGACACATGGGGCGACGGGGGGCCAAGGTGCCACATGGCGTGGTGCGACGGTCTGCACACTCACCGACGGTCTTGGTTGGAGGCTGCCGCCTGGGCCACGCATGTAGTAGGGTAGGGCAGTAGAGGGCACCAAGTCCGAGGTGCTGGTGGAGGCTGACAAGGCTACTGGTATAGAGGGACCAGTTGACGCGGATGGGTCTGCCGGCCCCGAGGGACCAATAGACACGGACGGGGCTGCTTGCACGCAGGAGCCAACAGACGCGATAGGGGCTGCCGGCCCGGAGGGGCCAGCGGGCGCGACTGGGGCTGTCGTCTCCAAGGCGTCGGCGGACGCGACTGGAGCTGCCGAACCAGAGGGGCCTGCGGACGTGACTGGGGCTACCGTCTCGGATGGACCATGTGATGTGCCGCCTGGAACCGGCAGGACGAAGGACATAATCACCACTCCCCCTCGCAATGGGAGGGACATCGACAAGCCGGAGCGAACAAGGTTGCAAGGAAAAGGCTCCTCAAAGAAGAGGGTATCGCGGTAACCAATGATGCAGTGTCGGGAGGGATCCCATAAGGGCCAGGCTTTGGTCTAACGGGAGACACTGAAGAAGGTGCAAGGACGCCCGTGGGGGGCGAGCTTGCCATCCTGCTGCGGGGCGGACAGGCACAAAATGGCCACACAGCCATAGACACGGGGCGGGCGGAGGTCAGCACGCTGACCGCACCGGTGCTGGTACGGCGTGGACTGGCGGGGAAGGGGTCCGTGGGGAATCCGTTTCAAGACCCATGTCGTTTAGGCCATGGCTTCAAACTAGAAGCCATTGGAGAGGCCAGACTCGACCCGCAAGGTGCGGACGGCGTCAGCCATGGTGCGGTTCCACCGCTCAGAGACGCTGTTCTGGACAGGTGTGTAAGGCGTCGACGTGTCGTGGTGGATACCACGAGAGGCAAGAAAAGGCGTGGTTTCTCCCATGTACTCGCCACCGCAATCGGAGTGAAAGTGGTGAAGAGGCCGACCACACTCGCGCTCCGCACAGACAAGTCAGTCCCTAATGGTAGGAGCGACATCGCTCTTCTGCTAAAGGCGGAAGACCCAGCGGTAGCTTGACTAGTCGTCAGTGAGGGTGAGGACATAGCGTCCATGCTCCATGACGGACTTGGAAGGGAGAGGGCCCATGACATCGGAATGGACCAGGTCCAGAGGGCCGAACACATGGGAGAAAGACTAAGGGTAGGTGGACCTATGCATCTTACCCTGAGCACAAGCAATGCACTCTATGGGGCACGGCCAAGGGAAGGAGTCCAAGTGAAGGCCCTTGGCCGGCTGGGTGTGGAGCATGCTATCAATGGCAGTAGAGTGGACGTGGCAAAGGCAATGGTGCAAGAGACGTTTGTGCTGTGGTGAGAGTGTGCTGGTGACAAACACATGGCCTGTGGGGACGGATGGGGAGGGGACGGAGGGGGGAGGACAGACGAGGCACGTACCATAGGTTGCCATGGGCGGTAGCGTACAAAACAACAAGACCGGACGGACGTAACGACACAGTGCCACGTGAGTGTACAACGTCCATGCTCATGCGGTCAGAGGCAATGAAGGACAGGAGGCTGAGCTCAAGACTTGGGACGAAGAGGACATCGGTCACGAAGACATCACCGGCAGGACCACGGAAACGAACGACGCCGACGCCGCGGACAGGTAACACCTGTCCGGAGCCCGTCCGGACATCGGACACTTTGCCAACAGGACCAAGTACACTGAAGGCCTCACGAGAGGTGGTCATGTGATGCATGACCCCGGAGTCGATGATCCAGGTCTCGGCAGGGTCCAGGACCAGAGTCGCCAAATCACTAACGGTCACATGGCAGCAAGTAAGAGACGCGGATGCGGTAGACAGCGGCGCGAACCGAGACTGCCAATCATCAAGCCATGTGACGTCATCATAGAGAGGGGCAGAAGAGAGTACGGGAGACGACGAGGCGGAAAAGGAAGCACGACATGACCATAGCTGAGTCTCAGACATGTAGGACATGGCAGAAGGACAAGAGGTGACATAAATCGCAATTCCCTAAGGGGGGAGGGCGAGGCAGGCCGAGCTGGAGCGCGATGAATTGCTCCAATTGACGCTCACAGGTGGATGGTTTGAGAGTGTAGACTGAGTGTGGAGTGAAAGCGCCAGAGCCCAAATAGAAGGACTGCACTAGATATCAAAACAGAGGCGCCGACGGGTGCCGATGATGCTCCTTCAGATCTGGCGATGACGGGACCGGCGTGGCTGTCAGAGGAGTGGAGCTGTTGGACGGGGTGGAGACATCAGGGTCGGTGATAGCTAGGGCAGCAGAGGTGAGACAGTGCTCACACTGGCGACGCATGGTGGCGATGACTTGTGCCTCGTCCGTCAGTAGTGGGCACGTGTACCACCTGTGTCCTGGCTAGCCACAGTTGTGGCAGACCGAGCCACCACCACTAGACCCGGTCGGCTGCTGCTGCTGCTACTATGAGCCTTTGCTCTTCTTGCCCTTGTGCTTCTTCTTTGCTGACAATGAGGAGCTGGTGGATGCAACTTCTGTGGGGGAAGCGACGGCCACGGAGGCGACAGCAGGGGAGGCAAGGGCCTCGGTGCGCTGGATGCAGGACTCCAGATGAGCTTCCTCAATCCTCAGAAAGAGCTCGTATGCCCAAGGTATGAGGGTGCCTTGGGTCGCCATGGTGGAGAGGACAACCTGGGTGTAGTGGAGGAAGACTTCGGCATACGTGTTGATGGCACCGTACTTGATGGTCAAGAGTGTGGCCAGAGGAGGTGGAGCACAGGTGCCTAGGCGACGGAGGATGTCCTCAGCCCGCTGCCAATAAGAGGTGACCGTCTCGGTCTCCCCCATGTGCAGGGAGTTGAACTCCAGAAGCAGACTACTAGTCTTAGCTTTGCTGGATGGGCGTTGGGGAAAGGTGAGGACGTGCCATGCAGTTGTAGGGTTTGGAGTCATGCTAGTGGTGAAGTCACCAAGGAAGGGCTCGATGGCTAAGCGTGATGCCGGAGGAGCAACCGAGACGAGGGCGTGTACGGCACGACCAACATCATGTAGGTGGTCGTCTTGGGTGGAGTCGTACGGGAGTGTATAGTATGGCTACAGGCCCTCACCCTGTGACCAAATGCGGATGTTGAGCTCCCAGCTCCGGAACTGCTCGGCGGCCTGAAGCGGCGGGGTGGGGTCTCAAAGTCCTTTGGCCTTCGGCCGGCACCCAAAGTGGGGCCAAGGACTGAAGTCACCGTCTGCCGCTGGCCCTGGGTCTACTGCTACGCCAGGTAATGCGTGGCAGTAGACACAACGGGACTGGCATGCCAAGGAGGAAGGAAAGGCAGCAAGGCACTGGTGTAAGTATGTGATGCTAGCGATTACAATGCTGCAAGTTGCTGCGTCATTGCGGCAAGCTGTTGTTGAATAGCGGCCAGGGGATCGGAGGCGTGAGCGACGAAGCTTGTGGACTGCTACTGTTGTTGCTGCTGCTGCTACTGCTACTACTGCTATTGTTGCTACTACTGCTACTCCTATAGCCGCTGCTGCTACTACAGCTATTGCAAGAAGGGGGGGTTCGGGATCCTCCCAATAGAGGAGGACCCCTCTCCACTGGGGCAGTAAGCCATGGTGGATTTCGTTTCCCCTCCTTGTTCCCCGTTCTTTTGGTTTTTTGTGTTGTTGATGTCAGCAGTGACGTCAGCTCTGATGTCAGCCTAGGATGGTGGACATCAACAGCTGCTGTTGCATTTTCTATAGGGTTGCTACTGTAGATTTTTTTTGTGTTGATGACATCAGTAGTGACGTCAGTTGAGAATTGCTGACGTCAGTAGTGGCTATCGCTGGAGCCGCTGCTAACTCACCTACAAGCAACTACTGTTGCTACTGTAGCTGTTGCTACAACTGCTACTGTTGTTGCTGCCCGTCTGCTGTTGCAGCTGCTGCTGTCGCTTTTGCTGCTGCTGCGGTGATTGTTGCAGTAGCGGCTGCTGCAATTGCTGTAGTTGCTACTACTATTGCAGCTACTATTGCTGCTGCTGCTGCTGCTGCTGCGGTTGTTGTTGTAGCAGTAGCTGCTGCTGCTACTGCTACTATTGCGGCTAAGCTGCTATATGCTGCTGCGGCTGCTGTGGCTGTTGCAACGGCTGTGGTGGTGGCTGCAGCCGCTACAGGGCCACTTGTGGGGTGGGTTTTTTTCACTCTTTTTTTCCTTTTGTTTGTCACAATGAGCTCGCTACTCATTGTAATTAGCAAGTTGCGAGCTGCAATCTCGCTGCTCGCTACTTTCAGCTCGCTGCTCGCTGCGAGTAGCGGGCAGCAAACAGCTGCAGCTGCTGTTGCTGCTGGCCAGTGTTGGAGCTACTGCTGCTGGTTGCTCCTGGCTGCTGCCGGCTGCTGCTCGCTGCTGATGCTACTGCAGCCGGATGCTTCTGTTGCTCACTGCTACTACTGCAACTGCGAGCTACTGCTGCTGGCTACTACTACTGCTTGCTGCTGCAGCGTGTTGTGGCTGCAAACTGCTACGAGCTGCTGCTGCTGCCAGCTGCTCCTGTTGCGCACAACTGGTGATGGTTGCTACTGGCTGCTGCTGCCATTGCTCGCTGCTGCTGCAAGCTGCTGCTGGTGGTCACTGCACCTGGATGACATCGCCACGTGTGTCGTCGCCAGCAAGTATCTAACGCGGCCTGCTGCTCACCTCCTCGCGTCACGCGTGGGGGTTAGTGCTGTTGGAAATAATCTGGAAGCAGTTCCCTTGGTCAGTGGCTGTGGGAAAAAATTTGACGTTGCCACAAGGCGGGTCAATGCTGTTAGGAAAAATCCGGCAGCATTTCCCCTGCACTGACGCATATGGGGGTCCACCGGGGTAGTCACGCTTCTGTACGCCAGTTTTTTGCTACGGCTGCTACGCTCTGGCTCTAATTCCAAGCTGGCAACTGTCCTAAAGCGCAGGTTGGGGCAATAGCGTTGTTGATGCAGCGTGCGGGCTTCCACGCTCGTTGCTTAGTCTGCTGTCCCCTCAGTCTGTCGCCACAGAGTCTAAGTCTGAGTGCTCTGGGTTTGTTACTCAGAAATGCGGGCGCTAGTGTTAGCACCAGAAAACAGCTAAAAACTGGAGGTGACTGATTTGGAATGAAGAATGAGCAACAACGGGAAACCCCTCCAAGTTCTAGCTCGCCCCAACTCTCTAGAGTTTGTTTCTCAGCTAACCAGCCAATCAGAAAATAGACCTATTTTCTGGCAGGTAGGGTTTTCTCGGTGAGCCCTGCCAGATGTCCGACAGCCCAAAGCCCGGGCGTCGTCCATTTTGCCTGGAAACTGGACCATACCATAATGTCAATGCTACAAACAAAGTCGTGCGGTCAGAAACAGCTAGAAAAACAACAGCAAGGAGTTATGGCTGCCCAAACCCAGGCAGTGCCTACAATAGTACCTGATGCCAACCGTGCCACACTAACACGAGACTTGGACCCTAAGCAGAGCATGACGCTGCGGACACAATGGTACAGTCAGATCCAGCGCTGGACGCATTCAGATCGCATCTACAGTGGCAGTGACCGCCGGCGGCCCGACCGACGAGGAGGGCCTGCCGATGGAGCTGAGCACGTCGTCGGAGGGAGGAGGATCCAGCGAATTGCGTTTAGGCCTTAGCGTGCGTCGGCTCCACCGGACAAAACTCAAGCAGCGTCGAGTCTCGCCGCCAGTCATCTGCACGCTGATGTACACAAGCTGGGAGGACACAACAGAGCACAATGAGAGATGTGAAAAAAACCAACAACGTCACTGGTGGTCACTGCCTCCACAGACACTGCCTACGCCTATCCTCTGCCAAATCGGAGTGCACGGCTGCACTTGTAGCGTCATGTTTTGCTTAGGTTCCGGGTTTAAATTTTTTGGGCACCGTTGTGGCTAGGGTCATTCTAGACTAGACGTTGTCTGGGTTTGGGAAGTCATAACTCATTGCTACTATTTTTCTCGTGGATTCTGACCGTACAATTGCGTTTCTAGCTTGGGTATTTGGATATGGTCCAGTTTTCAGGAAAAACAGACGACGACCTGGTTTGGGGCCTTCGGCTGTCTAGCAGGGCTCACCGGGAAAACTCAGCCTGCCAGGAAAATAGAGGGATTTCCTGATTGGTTGGTAACAAGAGTAACAAGCTACACAGAGTTGAGCTAGGTCTAGATCGGAGAGGGATCTTTAAGTCAATTTTGTTCTCTATTTCTAATCAATTCATTCTCAAATATGTATCTATCTGGCGCTAACTCTTCAGCGCTCAGCTTTCCTCTTAGAAGTCACAACGTAGCTGGTGGGGGCAACAGTGCAAAGTAACTAGCGTGGGGCCAGGCGTACTCCAACTACGCTATAGCCCTGACAAGCTGTTTTAGGATAGTTTCCAGCCAAGACTTAGGTTACCGTAACTCACACACCAACAGTGTCCATTAGCTCATACACCATACAAGTGTGAATCTATTGAAAAGATGTGTGGACGCTTCCTTGCGATATTGCCGCTGATTAGGCGTCAATGCCTGATCAGACGGTGACGACAGTCACAAGTCGTGCACACAACGACAAGGGTCTGGATAGGCGACACAAGGCAAAGTGTCAGAATTCTTCAATAGCATTTGCAGAGAGAAATGACAAATGACAGGTCCATGGCATAAGTATCTGCCACGGTGCACGGCGGGTGTCGCACGCGGCAGTGCAAGATCTGTCCTAAAACCAACCCAAAACCACTGTTTTGGCCATAACACAGCGTAGACAAGTCAGAACGCTACGCCGTCTGAACCTACACATGCAAATTCTCAAGCCGGACACTACGACTGGTCACATGCATGCATCCGGTGACAAACGGTGGACACACAATGCAAAAACATGAAAATTGGGCCAACGTCCAGTCCACCGATGAAATCCTACAAGCTGTAGAAAAACTGCAGAAGGTCTCAGACAGCATCCACGACTCTGGGGCGACCGTCGATCAGCTCAGAGTAGGTAGTCCACCACCAGACGATGCCCCGGTTCCACCTGGGTCCGCATCAGGGATCTGCACGAGCATGGACACAGCCGAGTGGTCATAGTAAACTGTACAGGTCGACAGGAATGTCATAAATCACAAAACTCCCCAATGACCCGATGATACGCATGTCCATACACGTGCAGCACTGAAACGAGTGCAAGGTCGAGTGCAGAAATAGTCATGACACAGGCACAGAGACATCCTGCACTCAACCACTATTACGCAAGGGGTGAAACCCAACGGAACGAATGGCCTGCACGCCAGTGCCTTCGTCAAGAAGACAGCACGCTGCATGTCAGTGCGGACCCATATGACGGAGATCACGTGTTCCTCCACCAGATCACGCACAAAGTGATGCTCAACCGCAATAAGCTTCGTGCGGGCATGAAAGACACCAGAGTTCTCCACAATGGCAAGAGCACTCTGGTTGTCACATCGAAGCACAATGGCGGGCACTAACTGACCCAGCTCAAGGAAGTGGCGCTGCAGCCACACTGGCGCTGCAGCCACACTACCTCAGTAGCCCCTGCACCCAGAGCAACACACTCTGACTCCAACGAGCTACGTATAATGCAACCCAGCTTCCAACTCTGCTAGGACACAGCCGTACTACCGAGGAGGAACACGTAACCAGTGCGACTGTGTCCATCTGGGTTCCAGGCCCAGTCGTTGTCAGTGTAGCTGTCAAGAACCACCGAGCACTACTTGCAAAAGCAGAGTCTGAGGTACAGCGTGGAAACCAGGTAGCGCACCACTCACACAGCCACCTGGAGGGCTCTAGCACGTGGAGCCAACAAAAACTGTGGAAGGAGGTTGATAGCAAAAGCGATGTCGGGGCGTGTGGTAGTGGCCAGGTACATCAGAGATCCAATGAGGCGGAGGCACAGGGTCACATACACTGTCTCCCCCAGCTGTGTAGGATCGTCCACCTTCAGGGCGTTTTGCCCGTCAGGTTTGAGAGGTGTGGATGCCGTGCGCACTGTGCCAAGGAGGTCACTGAAGCGCTCCCCCACAGCGCATGCATATCGGGCCTGATGCAACAAAAGCATCCGGCGTCTGCGGTCTCGTACGCTCTCCATGCTAAGAAACAACGCTACAGGACCAAGGTCCTTCATCCTATAAGCAGTCTGGAGGACCGCCTTGGCCTCCTTCACGGCCTCCATGGAAGGAGATGCGATCAGGAGGTTTTCCACATAGATCAGGATGGCGGTGAACCGCTCAGGCGCCTGTCAAATGAAGAGAGAGGGATCTACCTCGCTCTGTACATATCACACACGAGTCAGAGTGCCTGTGATCTCCTGGTTCCAGCACCGAGGAGACTGCTTGAGTCCGTACAAGGACTTGCGTAAGCGCCAGACCTTGTCACCGTCCTCAAAGCTTGGTGGCTGGGCCACGTCAATCTCCTCATCCAGAGAGCTATGGAGGAACGTATTGTTCACATCCATCTGCTGTAGTTCCCAGTAATGCTGAGCCACCACACCAAATAGAGCGTGAGCTGAGGTCATGCCGCCGACAGGGGCAAAGGTGTCAGTGAAATCAACGCCCTCGATCTAAGAGTATCCCTTGACGACCAAGCAAGCCTTGTGGCATTCCAGTGAGCCATCCGGCTTCACCTTCTTGCGAAACACCAACTTGACTTGAATCGCCTTCCTCCCAGGTGGAAGATCGACTAGCTCGTAAACTCCGTGCTCTCGGATGGCACGAAGCTGATCCTCGCAGGCAGTACACCACGCGTCAGCATCCTCTGAGGAGAGGGCGTCCCTCAATGTACCCGGATCAGGGGCCTACGAGGGAGAGCTCTGAGTGGCAAGTGCACACGCCTCCTAAATGGGCCTGAAGACTACAAGGTCTGCTGCTGCATCACAAGCGGTACAAAACTCGCGAGTGACCAGATCGTGCCCTAGAAGACACGCTGGATTTACCTCTGTGTGATCTGTATGGACACTCAGGCCAAGGGCCTTTGTGCCGGGATCGCCACTCTCAACGCTGCGAGTGGTGCGCCTCGGTGCGGGACCTGACATTCGCTGGGCTCTAGAGCCCAACGGTCGAAGACGACCACCGGGTTCACGCAAGTAGCCTGGGCTCGAAAGACTCACCACATGCTAAGAGACAGGCACGACCGCATCCGGTGAGGACTAAGGCACAGGGGCAGGTGATGCAGTGGGAGGAGAGGCTGGTGAATCGATGGGAGACGTAGGACTGGGTGTGGCAGTAGGACCATCCATGGAGGCCGATTTACCGGTGGACAGAGGGACAGCATCATGGGTGTCTGTGGGGTGCGAGGGCATAGGAGAGGAGACAGGCTAGGCGAGAGAGGTCTATGGGCTGACAGCGATGATCGTCAGGTCATCAAGAGCCAAAGACCGAACGGACTGGAAGGGGCTCGAACAAAAACATAAGCCGAACGAGAGGTGCTCGTAGGCTTAGACTCCCCCATCTGTCGAGAAACCTCACATGTAGGAACGTGTGTCACAGACATCGACACAATCGAGGTCAGGTCGCGGTAGGTGAGAGACTCAAAGAAGAGCGCATTGCGGGACTCAACGATGCGACGACGGGCGGAGTCCCAAAAACACCAGGCCTTCGACCGCCAGGAGATGTCGACAAAGGCACACAAGCGATCCCACGGAGAGACCTTGGATCCCTGCTGATCCTCGGTGTACCACAGAGAAGCGAGTGAGCCCCAGACACGAGCAAGATGCACATCGGCATGGTGGCCAAACCAGAGCTCATACGGTATAACGTGGTCCGGAAGAGGACCGTGCGGGAGGCGGTTCCAGACCCACATCATGTAGGCGGACCCTTCAAAGGCGAATGATTCCAGGATACCGCACTCAGACCGCATAGCAC
>SZWC01000648.1:251230-277269 GCA_023375785.1 Penium margaritaceum | reverse complement strand
CCGGCCGGCCACCGGCCGGCCAGCCGCCAGCCGCCGATCGCGGCCTCAGCCGGATCGGCGGCTGGGAGGCCACGAGGGCCTCGAGGGCGAGGCCTCGTGGCCTCGTGCCCTCGCCCCCCCTCGCCCTCCTTGCAAACGAGCAAGAGAGGACGAAGGGATAGGGGTTGCGATGGGAGGTCGAAATAGCTGGCGCGAAATCGCCGGCGTGCCTCGCACGCGACGATTTCGCGCCAGAACGACAAAACATGAATCAAAGTTCGTTTACGACGAACTTTGACATAAAACAAACGAAATAACTCGTGCGAACACACGAGTTCGAGGTAAAAACCCCCGGTTTGGGTCCCAAAACCAGGGGTTTGGTTAAAAACGGAAATGGGCCTCCGGAGACTCGAAATACTCGAGTCTCCCTGCTCTGGGTCGTTGATGACGATTGCCCCTCAGTCTTGCGTAGGGGGTAAACCTCTGACGCGGACTGAGAACGCCATTGTGCGAACTCCGATGACGACTTCAGAGCAGGAGCTGGAGACACGCCCGTTACACATAACTATGTTCCCCCCTTGTAGCTAGTGTGTAGAAATTCCTTCCGGATTGAGTTCCGAAAACAAGCGGCCTCAATTCATGCTTGCATGAAGCTCTCAAAGAGGTAAAGGACAACAAAACACACCCTAATCACTTGATGTTGGTGGTTAGCATGCACGTTTGATGCAGTCTCTTGAACATTTCTTAATTCAAGAGACCCATAATTCCTTGAGGCCTTGCAGCCATTGTGTGAAAATTCGGCCCCGGTTGTTTGAAATAAACCAAAAAAATCCCTTTGCAAATGTCTCTCTGAATTTAGGCGGCAGTTTGGTATGTGGATGGCGTTCCTTGAGTCATACTTAAACTACGACATTCATTACCAACCTCGAAAAAGTATTCCAGCAGATGCTCTAAGTTGGCGACCACATCTAATGTCGGATGTCAGCACGCTGCTCGTCGAACAAGACCCGTACCTTGCGAGGTTGATCGCGAACAATTACAAGGAGTTCCACGGGTATGATAAAAGTATGTTCTGGTTCACTGATCCCTATTGGCGACAGCGATTCACTTGCCAAGTCGTCGTTCTACCCTATGAGGACCTACGGAGGATGCTTTAAGAAGAATGCCATTACACCGATCTCGACGAACACGTCTGCGTGGATAAGATGCCTAAGAAGCTAGTGGAGTACGATTGCTGGGAAAAGATGTAGATTGAATTGTTGGTCCTTTACAAATTGTGCGACACCTGCTAGAGATAAAACTCTCGTCGCATGAGGCCACCAGAACTACTCCAACCACTTCTAATTCCGACGGAGCTGGGGGTCAACGTCAGCATGGACTTCGTGATGGGGTTACCCGCCACTCCCATGTGATATGATGTCATTCTCGTGTTGGTGGAAAATCTTTCTCAAATATTGCACTTCATCAAGATGACCATCGACACCGCAGCAGGAATGACACAGCTGTTGCTAAACCGGATCATACGCGTGCATGACATACCACGTACCATCATTAGCGACAGAGATGGCCGATTCACTAGCCATTTTTGGCGTAAACTGATGACACGTTACGGTAGTTGGATCTAGCTATGTACGACGTTCCATCTTCAAACCTACACGGCAGACAGAGCAGACCAATCAGGTGCTCAAATAACTCCTTCGCACATTATGCAAGCCATACGACACTGGTTGGAAAGCCAAAACTCCTTGCCTAAACTCCGCTCTTTCCACCATAATGGGAAAAGCACCATTTGAAGTGGTCTTCAAAAAACTTCTCGCCACAGCGGTAGGATTGCAGAGTCAGAGCAAAATTCTTATTGCTCACATCTACGGGACAGATTTCTTGGGAAGAAATGCGCCAGAACCTCGCAAAGACACAAACGGCCATGAAACTAGCAGCCGACCAACATCACAAGCATGAATCTTCCCAACAAAGACGTCGCACTCCCACCTCTGGTACAAGTGGACCGAGATACGGAGTACGTGAAGAAGACATTCTTGAACATCACCGCCATGGAAAAAGGACCGAGTATCTGGTCAAGTGGGACGGCTTCGACACCGCGCACAACAGCTGGGAGCCCTACAACAACCTCCAAGACATCAATCACCTGATCAACGGCTGCTATCATCATCACCGGCCTACATCTGTTAACACGTCGATGTATCGCGGCAAAAAGGGGAGAAAGTGTTACGTCAATAATGCACACGAGTCCCTAGTTTCCATGACTAGGCGTTTCTATCATTGCATTCATGGCCCACCACACATCAACCTGAGGATTGTTATGCCGATTGGCCAAGGGAATTTTTTCCACCTACCACGACCTCTGGTGTTCCGTTCTAGAAGGTTCTGATTACTTTGACCACTTTCTAGAATGGTCGACTGAAGTATCGCGAACCATATTGATGTTTCGATATTGTTAGGTTAACTTCTCGACGGTGCTAGACTCTTGTGAAATGACATCTCAATATTGTCAAAGCCGCCCCACTTCTCGGGGGAGCTTCTTGAAGTAGCCACTCATGGGCTGACCGCACACGCATTGCTTGACTCGAGCGCTGAGGACCCAACATATGCCTCATTGTGATTTTTTTCATTGCATGTATGTGCTCAACTCACCTGGAAATTTTCATTAAAGAACGATTATTTCTTAATACAAGTTATCCATTTGATGCTAACCCTCAAATCGTCTATTGTCTCGTACCTCATCCTTGTGTTCCACCTACGTTTCACTAGGCGTAACACAAACTGCCCAGAGTTACGCCGAGCAGAATGTAAATGGTCCACAAGGATGAGGTGCAGGACATGATACAACTAAGAGAATTGGGGAAAATGGATGATTCATATCTTGAAGTGAGTGTACTTTGGTGTCGAAAATATCGAGCACATGTATAGAATGACAAGAAACACAATGAGGTATATGTTGGGTCTCGGATGCTCAAGCCAAGCAATGCGTGCAAATCTGCATCCCGAGAAGTTGGGAGGTTTTTGTTACGTCCCAGATGTACACGAGTCTCAAAACTCCACAAGTGGAAATCATGTCCGTACATTTGTGTCTCACTGCATGTTGACCTCAGGAGTTTTACACCATTCCATTGATTGAGTCTCAACCAACTGCCCCGACCTCTGGTGTTCCGTTCCCGAAAGGTTCTGACACATGCAACCACTCTCCAGAGTGGCCAAAGAAGTATCACAAGTTTTTTATATGTTACGATACTGTTCATATGACTTCTCAACGACACTAGACCTTCATGATATTGTGTCTCGATATTCCTAAAACTCCCGAACTTCTTGACTTTGTTTCTGGAAGTAACCGCTCACGACGCGGCATCGCACACGTTCCTGGGCTCATGTGTCCAAGATCCAACATATGCCTCATTGTGTTTTTTGCTATTGTATGTATGTGCTCGATACATCCGACACTAGTAATTGAAGTACACTTATTGCTAAGTGCAAATCATCCTAGTTCTTCAAAATCCTCTTCTATCCTACACCTCATCCTGTGAACCATCCATGTTTTGCTCAACGTAACACTTGGGATCAGAGTGCAGTGGCGGTGGAGGGACAGCTGACACGTTAAGTATAAGGCACCAACCTTGCATGAGTCTTCAAGGCATCTTCACTGTTCAGAAGTTCACAGACCTCGCAACGATAATGGTGAACGGAGTGAGCCAACCGGGCGATGAGCAGTAGGATTCGGCAAAGACTCTGGCCATGGAGAATCAGTAGCATGTGATCAACGATGCTCTCTAGGCAAAGCAGGTGGCAACGGCAACTTTTGCACCAAATGGCCTAGCACCAAAGACCCCGATTGCCAACATGGTGATGGATCCCTCGGGCTCGGCGAATAATTTGCCTCCGTTGTTGCCCATCGAGATGACACATGGAAGGATAGGAGGCATTGGCCGGCAAGCTCACATTCATGGAGTCTAGTACCAGAAGATGTCAAGACTCAAGAGCCTCAACACTCTTCTTCTCAAACAACTCATCGTGGTGATGGAGGAGCTTTAGAATGTGTGCATAAGGGAAACAATACTCACTGAGAGAAATCTCTAACACTTGAGCGTTCCCCAAATTCCATCAGCACTTTCTGAGTCGTTCGATGTAGTAAACTCTAAAGGAATTACGATTTGGATGCTGCTCACGAGTTTATAGGTACATTTCACCACTGCTGGGATCAACAAAGAAAAAAATGTAATTGACCTCACAACTTCCATTTTGTATGGCACGACTTTAAGTTGGTGGTCCGATCTAAAGACCATACAACGGCAGCAGGAGACCAACTGAGCTGGATCAATGGCTTACACGAATGCTCTCACATCATGGAACGGCAGGTGTTCTGCCTTTGGAGGAGATCAATCAAAAGTGACACGATTTGTTGACCACTCGAAAGTATTGGACGGACTTTGCACGCACTAAACTCGCATGTTTTGGAAGAAATGAATGAGAAGCCTGACACACTATGCAGGCTTCAACGCTTGCATCAGCAGTCTAACATAGCAGAGTACGCATATTGTTTCTACAAAATCATCACCAGTAGTGACCTCATCCACGATTAACCCTGTTTCTTTAGAGCGCAAGTATGGCACAACTAGGGCGCAAAAATGGTACAACAATGTCACAAATGGAATACAACTGGGGAAAAACTAAGACGCAATTAGGACATAAGAAGGGTGCGACTAGTGCGCGACTAGGACCCAACTAGGATGCAACAAGGGCAAAACTAGGTTGTTACTATGGCAAACTAGGACGCAACAAGGAACAACCAGGCAACAAGAAGGGCACAACTAGGACGCAACTAGGATGCAACTAGGACACAAATAGGGTGTATCTAAGGAGAAAGAAGGAAGCAACTAGGGTGCAACTAGGACGCAACTAGGGATCAAATAGGGCGCATCTAGGACGCAACTAAGACAAAAGAAGGCTGCAACTAGGGTGCAACTAGGCCACAACTAGGACGCAACTAGGACATAATTGTGGTGAACTTGGGTGCAACTTGGGCCCAACTAGGGCGCAAGATGGGTGCAACTAGGACACAACTAAGACGCAAACAGGGAGTGACTAGGATACAACTGGGACGAGAAGAACACAAGTAGGGCGCAACTAGGGTGCAACTAGGGTGCAACTAGGGTACAACTAGGGTGCAACTAGGGTGGAAGAAGGGTGTGACTAGGATGTGACAAGGATGCAACTAGGGCATTACTAGAGCGCAAGAAGGAAATAACTAGGATACAACTAGGGTGTCAGTAGGGCGCAACTAGGGTGAAGCTATGTTGCAACAAGGGTACAACTAGGTGGCAACTAGGGCATAATTCGGGTGCAACTAGGATGCAACTATGGGCGCTACGAGGGCGTAACTATGGTGAACTAGGGCGCAACTAGGGCGGAAGAAGGACGTAACTAGGGTACAACTATGGCTCACCTTGTATGCAACAAGGGCAGAACATGGGCACAACCAGGGCACAATTAGGACGGGCACAAAAAGGGCACAACTAGGGCATGTATAGGGCACAATGATGGCATAAACAGGGCAGAAGGAGGACACAAGAAGGGAGCAACAAGGAAGCAACTAGGAAGCAACTAGGGCACAACCAGGGTGCATAAAGGGCAAAACTAGGGTGCAAACATTACAATCTAGGGCGCAACAAGGGGGCAACGAGTGCGTAATAAGGGCATAACTAGGACGTAGCTAGGGTGCAACGAGGAGGCAACGAGGGTACAACTAGGGTGCAAGAAGGACGCAACTAGGACGCAACAAGGGTACAACCAGGGTACAACTAGGGAGCAACTAGAATGCAACTAGGGTACAATCAGGGCGCAACTAGGACACAAGAAGGACATAAATTGGATGCAACTAGGGTGCTATCAGGGTGCAACTACGGCACAACCAAGACAATAACTTAGAAAAATAGGGCAAAACTAGGGTGATACTAGGGCGCAAGAAGTGCATAGCTTGGACGCAACTAGGGCACAACTAGGGCACAACTAGGAAGCAACTAGGACAAAAGAAGGGAATGACTAAAGTGAATCTAGGACACAACTAGGGCGCTACTAGGATGCAACTCGGGCACAACTAGAGCGCAAGAAGGATGCAACTAGGACACAACAAGGACGTAATCAGGATGTAGTAAGGATGCAACTAGGGCGCAAGAAGGGTGCAACCAGGGTACAACTAGGGTGTTTTTAGGGTACAAATCGGGCGCAAGAAGGGTGTAACGACGGCACAACTATGGAACAATGAGGGCCACAACAGGGTGCAACTAAGGTGCAACTAAGGTGCAACTACGTCTTAACTGGGGCGCAACTTGGGCGCAAATAGGCTACAAGAAGGACGCACCTAGAGTGCAACTAGGATGCAACTAGGGAGCAACTAGTGCATAATTAGGGTGCAATAAGGGTGAAACTTGGACGTACCTAAGACGCAACTAGGGTGCAACTAAGGCATAACTAGGACGTACGAAGGGCTCAAATATGGCACGCCTAGCACATTTTTTTGAAATAACTAGGGCGTAAGAATGACACAATAATGTTGTAACTAGGGTGTAAGTAGGGCGCATCTAGGATGTAACTTGGACACAAGCATGGTGTAAGAAGTTTGGAACTAGGACCCAACTATGGTGTAACTGTGGTTAACTATGGTGCAACAAGGGGACAACTATGACGCAAGTAGGGCACAACTAGGGCCAACTAGGAAGAAACCAGGGTGCATCTAGGATGCAACAAGGGCGCAATAAGGACGCAACTAGGGTACAACTAGGGCGCAAGAAGGGCGCAACTGGGACGTAACTAGGGTGTCACCATGTCACATTTGGACAAAACTAGGGTATAACTAGGGTGCAAGAAGGGCGTAACTAGGGTAAAACTAGGGCGCAACTAGGGTGCAACTAGGTTGGAAGAAGGACGCAACTAGGGCCCAACTAGGGCGCAACTAGGGTACAACTAGGATGCAATCAGTGCGCAACTAGGATGTAGCCAGGTTGTAACTAGGACGTAATTAGGGTGAAACTAGAGAACAAGGACACAACTAGGGAACAACTAGGACGCAACTAGGGTGTAACTAGGGCGTAACAAGGGTGCAAGAAGGGCACAACTAGGACACAGGTAGGATGCAACTAGGATGTAACTAGTGCGCAACTAGGGTAAAAGAAGGACACACCTAAGGCACAAATAGTGCGTAACTAGGACGGAACTAGGGCACAACTAAAGCGTAAGGACTCAACTAGGCTAAAACCAGGGTGCAACAAGGGTATGAATAGGATGTAACTAGGGCGCAAGACGGACACAACAAGGAAATAACTTGGGCGGAACTAGGGTGCAACAAGGATGTAACTTGGGCACAACCAGAGCACAACTATGGCAAACCAGGGTGCAAAAATGACGTAACTAAGGCACAAGAAGGGTGCAACTAGGGCGCAGCTAAGGGCACAACTAGAGCGCAACTGGGGCACAACCATGGTACAAAAAGGGCACAACTAGGACACAACTAGGACGTCACCAGGACACAACTAGGATGCAATTGGGGCACAAGAAGGGCACAACTAGGGCAGAAATAGGACACAACTATGACGTAACTAGGGTGGAACTATGGTGAACTAGGACGCCACTAGGACATAACCAGGGCAGATAACGGGTGCAACTCGGGCAAAACTAATCCGTAACTAGGACGCAACTAGGTAGCAACTAGGGTGTAACTTGGACACAAATAGGACACAACTAGGAATAAGTATAGCAAAGTTTGACGCAAATACGACACAACTCAGGCGCAAAACGTACGTAATGAGGACGTATCTGGGACCCAACTGGAGTGCAAGAAGAGTGCAACAGCTAGGACGACTAGGAAGAAACTACTAGGAACTAGGAAACTACCAACAACTAGGACATAACTAGGAAGAAACTATGGTACGACGAGGATGCAAGAAGGACACAACTAGGATGCAACTAGGGAAAAACAAGTATGCAACTAGGATACAACCATGGTACAACTAGAATGTATCTAGGGTGCAACAAGGGTATAATGAGGGCACAAGAAGGGTGCAACTAGAGTGTAACTAGGGCATAAATAGGTTGAATTAGGGTGCAAGAAGAACACAACTAGGATGTACCTTGGCACTACTAAAGTCAACTATGGCGTGACTAGGGCACAACAGGGGTGTAATTAGGGTGAAACTAGGGTACAACTAGGGTAAAAATAGAGTGGAACTAGGATTCCACTAGGGTGTAACTAACGTACAACTAGGACACAAGGAAGGTGCCCCATTGTTGCACCCTTCTTGCACCCTAGCTGTGCCCTAGATGTATCCTAATTTTGCCCTTCTTTCACACTAGTTATGTCCTAGTTCCATCATGGTTGCGCTCTAGTTGTACCCTACTTGAGCCCTAGTTCTAGTCATGCTCTAGATATGTCCTAGTCGCGTCATAGTTGCACCCTAGTCATGCCAAGTTACGACCTAGTTGTGCCCTTCTTGCACCCTTGTTATGCCCTATTTGCACCCTGGTTATTTCCTCGTTGCACCCTAGTTGCACCATTATTGTGCCCTAGTTGTGCCCCAGTTACGCCCTAGGTATGTTCCAATTGTGACATAGTTGTACCCTTCTTGCATCCTAGTTGTACCCTTCTTGTGTCCTAGTTGTGCCCTCGTTGCACCCTTGTAGCACCCTACGTAAATCCTAATTGTGCCCTTATCACCCCTTAGTTACATCCTAGTCGCGTCCTAGTGATACCTTAGTTGTACCCCAATTTGTATTCTAGTTGCACCCTTCTTGCACCTTATATACACCAAAGTTCACCACATGTCCATCCTAGTTACGCTCTAGTTGCATCCAAGTTACACCCTAGTTTCTAACCCATTGTGTTCTAGTTGCGACATAGTTGCACCCTAGTTTTGCCCTTATTGCATCCTAGTTGTGCCCTAGTTATGTCCTAGTTCACCATAGTTACACCCTAGTCATGCCTTGCTTTTGCCATAGTTCCATCCTGGTTGTGCCCTTTGTCCACCCTAGTTATGCCCTGGCTGTGTCCCAGTGACGCCCTAGTTTTAACCTAGTTACATCCTTCCGGCAGCAACATCGCACCCTAGTTATACCCTAGTTGCGTCCTAGTTCTACCCTAGTCGCGTTTGTGTGTGCCCTAGTTGTATCCTTGTTGCACACAAGTTTCTCATAGTTACGCCCTAGTTGCATCCTAGTGGTGCCATTGTTGCGGCCTAGTTATGTCCAAGTTTTTCCCTAGTTGCACGACCTCAAGCACAACACCAGGCAAAATTTTTCCATATTCGACATCTAAGATGACCTTCTGCGAATGATCGTAGTAGGAGATCGCATCAACGGTATCGACTAAAACACTCAGATACTAGAATACAACAGCTCGAAATCCCAAGGTCAGAATCTATATCATAGCGAAGGGAATTTGCAGTGAACAAAGACCTCATCGCTAATGTAGATTGATGACATCAATCTGAATGATCAATGACTATGCTAGACTTGCAGGAAGCCGTGGCACATCTCATACGATATTCAAAAAAGACAACAAGGGGTAAAAAGGGGGAAAGTCATAGAAAATGAGGAGTGGGAAAACTTCAGGGCGTAGGAGTAGACAACTGAGTCCCTATCCAATCAGAAAAAAACTGCGCCAACCAATCACCCATCTGAGTAGCTCAAAATGCCACACATGAGGTTCTCGAGACTGCAAAGTTTGACTAGGAGTACGAAGACACGAGCCTCTAATCAAGCGACCCATGACAAAGCGGAAGATACGGGAATCAATAAAGATGGAAGAGCAGAGGAAGTTGCAGCAATCACAAAATTTTTGCTGATATCTCTGGACATGGCCAAAAGATGTCCGCGACATAGAGCACAAACGTGACTTGTCCATGTTGGAACAAGAGAAGAAGAATAAATCGCAGTATAAAACACAACTACATTGGCCCCGCCACCTGACAAGTTTGGAGGTGTTGTAAAGGAGTTTGTATCTCTTGTTAAAGAGTTTAAAGGGAATTTTCCTTACGAATTGCCTCAAGAGTACGTCCACAGCAAAGCGTCAATCACCAGATAGACCTGAAGCCGAGCACTTGATCAAAGGTCAAGGGAACCTATCGGATGAGCGACCATAAGCAGACAAAACTAAAGGAGTAGCTGGACAAAATGGTCGGTCAAGGACTCATCAGGCCATCCACATCACCTTATGCGGCACCCGTACTTATTGTGAAAAAGAAAACAGGTGAGATGCGGATTTGCATTTGATTACTAAATTTGATATAACTATTCTTGGAGTCGTCGGTTTTGAACGAATTTGTTTTCTTCGACGAATTGATAACAATCACCAAATGATTTTTGACATTATTCGTCGAATTCAAAAAAACGTTGCATTATGAGAAACCATTTTCCAAACCGGGGTCATGACCAAAGGCTTTCATTGTGACAAAAACTTTCTGGTCCTTTCTACACTCACGAGGTACGTGGACATGTCGCGGCACATTGGATAGGTTCACTGTCACACAAGAAATGCACCGCGCGTGCTGAGGTTTGGCTGACAACATCTCAACATAGCTGACACGGACAATCCTGACCGTTGGATCATCCGTGTCAGTCAGGTTCGGACCAGACCAAGACTGGGATCTGTCGTGTCAGTTGGACGACGACGACCTGACGGCACCAAACGGGCGCGCATGAAGTTTGAAGTGTTTGAATTGAAGTGCGGAAGGCGGAGGTGAGCAAGACTGATCGCCGAATTGAAGGATCGGCATTTCAGTTTCAACGAATTTGAAAGATTCACCGAAACAATTGAACCCGAAAATTTTCTGAACAGATTTAACAATCACTAAATTTCTAAAATCTCAAAAATCGAATTTAATAATCAGTAGGGTAGATTACCAAGCGTTGAACAACATCACTATCAAGAACCGCTACCCCCTTTCACAATCAGACTTTTTGACCAACTCAGCGGGGCAAGACTATAGTTGACCTACGTAGCGGCTAACAAAAGATCCACGTATCTGATAAGGACATTGGGAAGATGACATTCCGCACTAGAACCATGTACTTTGAGTGCACGGTTAGGTGGGTTGGACTCACAAACTCCCTTGCAAATATCATGGAGGTAATGCATAATGTTTTTTTACCATACCTCAAGGACTTCGTCCTCATGTATCTTGACAATATCCTGGTGTATAGCTGCACCCCGGAGGAGCGTAATGGACATCTCCAAAAGTTCTCAATATGATACAAAGAGATACAATTTAAAAGAACTTTTGAAGTGCAATTTAGGTCACCGTTTGAACATGTTTTTGGGCCACATCATCAGTGGCAGACGGATCACCATGGACCCAAAGAAAGTGGAGGCAGTCATAGATTAGCAGACTCCGACCAACATTTGGAACATACAGGTGTTTTAAGGATTTTGCATCTACTGCCATCAATTTTTAAAAGACTACGAAAGGTTGTCAGCGCCTCTCTGTGATCTCACTCATGAAACTACCAAATGGAGTTGGTGGGACAGCAAACAAGAAGCGTTTAAGTCTTTGAGAAACACTTTGACCTCGGTGCTAGCCTTGGTATTGGCAGGTCCAAAGGTGGACTACGCCTTCAGCACTGAAGTGTGATTTTGTTGAAAATCTGTCCACCACCATGAGGATGGCATCATATCCCTCCGGAGTGAGAGGCAATTGTGTCACAAAGTCCATGCTGATATTGACCCATGGCTCCATTTGAACTTGGCAAGGTTGGCATAGTCCTGGTGGTCTTGTGCGATGAGGTTTTTGCTGTTGACAGTTGTCGCATGATTTGTAGAATGTTTCCACGTTGGCCTGCATGTGGTCCCACCCATAGTTCTTTGCCAGCTTCTTGAGTGTCTTGTCCTCGCTGAAGTGTCTCCTTGGTCTAGTGCCTTGGCACTTCTCCACTAGAATTTATCGTAGCTCCTCTTTTGTTGGTAAGACGACTTGATGACTGAATTGATGTCTCCACAAGGGGTCGTCTAACCAGAACTTGTTCCTTCTATACCCGCCAAAGTCCTTGTAACCCTTCGCAAACAGGCTCGTGAGGTAAGGATCTCATTCAACAAGCAATGTGATGATCTCTGCCACCAAGTCCAGTTACCGACTTCGAGCATCTGCTCCTTTTCCAGGTTGGTATTCGATGCTATAGTCAAAGCTGGACATGTCAGAGTTTGTACAAAGGAAGTGGTTTGGTTTGTGACAGCAAGCTCTAGGTTCCTTGTTGCTTGTATAGGGATCTTGGTGCTCAGCAAGAAATCATGTACTAACTTGTTCCTATGAAAACAAAAGAACACACTTGAGAAATGAATCCCTTGATTGATAACACAAAGTACAAAGTACGAGTATCGGCCTTAACACAGCTATGTACAAAGCATTGAGATGCCTGGCATCCCTGAAGGGACACCACTTGCTAGGCCTTCAAGGCTGTTGATGCAAGGGATCTTGGCACTGCCACCATCTTCGAGGTAGTCTGGCCTCCAGGTAGTGAGGCGTCATCAATCCAGGCTGGCACGAAAGTTCCAGTCTTACAGCGATCTTCTAAGCAAACTTCCAGTAGAGTCTTCACTTGGGCGCTCTTGTAGGCACTCCAGTAGCCAAGGTGACGATGATGAATTTTTTGCTGAAGTCTGAAGCTCTTGAAAAACTGAGGCTGTTGTGTCTGAGAGAGTTGTATTGAGGTGTACCAGGACAGCTGCCTTATATACATGTGGTCCTGGCAAGTTGACCGCCTTGAGGAGAAGCTTCCTCAGTTGTGGTGGTAGTATTCACCTATTGTCTTCGCAGGTATGAAGCTTCCTTGTAGAGGAAGCTTCCTCCAGCTCTGTGATGTTACTTGGTGCCAGAGTCAGCTTTGGAGAAGCTTCCTGATGAAGGAAGCTTCATCCAACTTCATGGTGAGGATTCTTCATCAGCTGGCTTCTTTTAGAAGCTATCCTCCTACACCGTTGATTCTACTGCACAGGTTGATGTAGATTTGGAGATCCTTGCACATGTAGTAGATGTTGTTCTCCAACCTTGGATGTATGGAAGCTAGGCAGGAATAGGTAATCCTGCCTTGTGTACCTGTGCAGATCTTCTACCCTTGCTCATATTGTATGCTGCTCCTCCTGCATGTCCGTAACTGTCCGATCTTCTACCCTTGCTAGTATTTGCGTCAGATGGCAATGCTATTGTTGCATCCACGTGTTCAACCATAGTGTGTGCCTCACATGAACCAGCAAGCACAAAATCTGGAAAATGTGTTGAGACATACAGCACTGTCACAGTGTCACTAGGGCCAGTCGCAGTAGATGCAGTTAACATAGTCACATAGCTTTCAGCAACAGCAAACACTGTCGCATCCTTGGTAGCCACTGTTTTCATCGTGGTGAAATCTACCATCGTCTCCATTCGTGCCTCCAATGATGGTGTATTTCCTTCTCCATCTTCCTTGTCCACAACGTAGCACCTGCTCCACCTGGTGCCAGAAGTAGCTGCCATCTCCTCCTTCTCTACGGTACCAAACTTTGGGACTCTATGCCAGCTTGTCTCTTTTGCATCAACTACTTCTGTCTTGGCTGCATCTACTACTCTAGCTCTTCTGGGGCTTCTCTCTCAATGTCGCTATGCATGGTGAGCTTTCACTATGCTTGTCCTTCTCTTGTTTGTTTCTACTTCTCTACTCTTATGCTTTGTGCTTCCTTGAGGTTTCTACTATCTTGGACTGGGTTTTCTTGCAGCCAAGAGGTCAAGACGAAACACCCATCCCG
The DNA here is from genome assembly GCA_023375785.1 of Penium margaritaceum. NCBI lineage: Eukaryota > Viridiplantae > Streptophyta > Zygnematophyceae > Desmidiales > Peniaceae > Penium > Penium margaritaceum. The sequence continues at coordinate 263,516 of SZWC01000648.1, read as the reverse complement.
TTTTCTCACATCCACTGGGGCAAGGAAAATTCTACAACAAAAAAAAAATACAGAGTGGGCTACTCTTCATCATGCTTTATGGTTATGAGCAAGATGTTGTATTGGGTACTTTTGCCTTACACCCATTGCTTCCGCAGCTAATCTACAGCAGACCCAAATTTTGTGCAAAAAGAATAGGGTGGCCACTTTGGCAGAAAAATACTTCTAACGTCTAGGAAAAGCAGAATTTTTACAAGAGGGCCACCGGTAAAAGTCGATACACCGGATGTCCACCGCGGAAAAAGTGAGTACTAAGAAAATTTCTCTACCTCGCATACCCACTGCGATACTCAGCCAAAGTATGAAGACAAGATCGATACACTACCTCAGTCCACACAAGAGTTGAAAGTCTCCTTAGACCTATCCAACATGGAGGCACTGTATGGCTATGTTTCTTGTTTCGCAAAGAAACACGTTAAACAGGTTGAAAGCGTTATGTTTTCCACGTATACCAAGTCTAAGAATATGTATACATGGACGTCTAGAGTTTTAGGTTCACCATCTCTCTTTCCATTTCTCCATGAACTTCTCTCTCTTTCTCTGAATATCTCTTGCCCACTCAACCTTCACCTATCTGCGGACATGGACCGTCGATGGCCGATATCGATGGATTTTGGCAGAGGTGAAGGGTCCCCTCTGCTTGCCGATATCGCGGCTTCGATGTCAATATTTGTATCGACACAGCAACAACCCCCAAATCCGGTGTGATTGGATATTCTTTGAACTTAGCGCATCCACCACTTGCTATCAGTCACCTCTATCCCTCTCGCCCTCCGGCTGTTCATCCTGACTCGAGTCGGGATGGACCAACATTTCGAATGGGCCTACCGGTTTTGGACCGGTTGGCCCAGTCAAAGGACCGCTTTGCTCGTTTGCTAGGCAAACGAGCACATCACGTGACCGTGGACGGCCACGGTCGCGTGGTTGTGACATCTACGAAAGACCGGCAACCACATGTCCGAGGATGAAAAAAAACATTGTGAAGTGGACATAAATGACATCCCCAGCAGTTCATACATAAAAAACGTGACCACTTTGTAGAAAATAACAAAATTCTGATATGTAGTCACGTCAAGGAACAATGAACACGTACTAAAGTGAAATTTGCATGAAAATGATAAAAATCAAAATAGAAATCATTGTGTATCCACTTTTCTAGAATGATTAGTATGCGACTGGTGTAGCTTGTATTTCTTCCCAAAAGTAGGCACGGCACGCATGATCTGAGGCGCTCCGAAAAAAGTGGGTATGAGAAGCATTTTTCATGTAAAGTGAGTACCGTGCTCAATTCGTGTGAAAAATGGCCAGGAGAAAATTTGGAGGTCCAAACAGTGGGTATAGCGGAATTGGGCCGCGTTCGTTGTATTACAAGCTGAGCTTTAGTATGCTCATGATGACCATCAAGTAATACTTGCTGCTTGACGTGCTCCTGAAGAGAACTTGGAGCGTGAGCATCAGGGTTAAGAGCAATTTTCTGATTAAATTACTGATCTATTAATGTTGCGTCCATAGCCTACATCGTGCTCTCTGTCTAGCACCTCTGCTACCACTAGGGTCACTGCCACATTTGCTTCTAGGTCCATATCCACTTCCATATCCTCTTGTGCTACATCCCTTTCAGTAGATCCCATTAACGCAGTAGCAGCAGCTGGCGTAGTCGTTGCGAAAGCACTGCTTCAGCCGCAGCCTCGCCAACATGAATTTGACACGCCTGCCCCTCACTTCACCCCCTTCCTCTCCTTTTCTTCCTGGGAGATTCACTTTTGTGCCTTGGTACAGGGTGAACAGAACTAGGACTACTACTATCAGGCATTCCCGCTGTTTTTCCGGTTCCCTCTAAGGCGGCACGTGCTGTCTATGGTCTCATCAAGAGTGGCTCCAGCATCCTCACAGATGAGATTGGGACCTACGACAAAAATCTGGCATGTCATACTCCCGCTGATCCTGTCGGCGCCTACGCCTTGATTCGGTACCGCAAAAATTTCACTGGGCATGCTGCTAAGTGAGTTGTTAGTGTTCTGTTCAATCAGTTTGCCATGCGAGCTAATGAGATTGCTAACGACTATAAGGCACACAGTCTCGTGCTTATGTATGACCTTGGTCTAGCAGCACCAGGGCAACTCTTTGCTGTCTTTTCCATCATCAACGGCCTCATCTTTGTGCTGTCGGGCTCCTTTCTTGAGATCAAGGTGACAAAGGTTGAGCTTCTTGCCTCTTTAGCTATCCCCAACAAGTTGCCTCCATGCATCAGTGACTTGTGGGAGCATCTAGCATCTGACTGATTGGTGGATTTCTCTATAGAACAAACAAATTCATTGTGAAAGTATCGCAGTGGTCACCACTGCCTCACCCACCTCTGCATCCTCCTCTTCTTTGGCCTCCTCCTCCTCCTCCTCCTCCTCCTCCTCCTCCTCACTCTCGTGCGCCACCTCTTTGGTGGCTAGGGTTCAGAGGAATGGGGTGGGGGCCATGGTAAAGGTGGTAAGGGCGGAGGGAAGGGATCCTCTCCATCTTCATCAATACCAAGGCCGGTGTCTTGCTAGAATGTGGAGTAGCCTGGAATTCTGCAGACAAGTGCATATTTTGGCCCGACAAGGTCTACTTGGCCTTGGCCATGCACTCTCATTGGGTTCGTGCCATCGACAGCGGCAAAATGACCTCATCCACTTCCACCTCCTCCTCTCCTCAGTCCTCGCTCGGTTGTCACCACCATGGAAGCGGATGTCCACTCCACAGCTGCTGCCTCCAGCTCCACTCACTTTCTATGGGGCTGGCCTCCTTCCTATGGGAGCCCTGCCTACATTGGACCATCATCCGGGCCGTACCTGAATCCATCATGGCTTTCACTGCGAGGGGATCCACGACAGCCTTCCAGCGTGGTGATCATCCCTCAGCCTTGTGAGGATGAGTTCCTTATTGAGGATGCCCTGGCGCATGCCATCCACCTCCATGATGAGGGACGTAGGAGTGTCCGGGATGGGTCTAGGTGACTTGCTTTTGAGCCCAATGGAGCTCTTGGTGGCACGTCATCTGATGTGTCTAGGGGTTTCTGCCTATTGATGATGTCCACTAGGTTGAGGAATGGATGTCTGTCATCTTATCTCATTGTCTTGCCACCTATGGTCTGTCCTCTCCTCGCAGTCCCCTTGTTTCCACTGTTGCTGTTAGTTGTACTCTCCCGTATGATTGTTTGTCTTCAACGGTGTTCCATATACTTCATGAAGTAGTTTATAGAAGCAAAGCACAAAATGAGGTCACCATCTGAGATCATCTCGAGCTTCATTCCATATACATTGACTCCTTCATGAAGGATCAGGATTATTTGTTCACTACAGTAGCACCTATTGTCAACCAAAATCACAATTGCGTGGACTGGATTCACACCCTTCCTCCTCAACAACAGTTGTTGTCTCATAGTACACGCTTCCATAGTGAAGCACATGATGCTGGTGATTAGGTTCTCTTCACTAGGACATTTGTTGAGAGAATGGTCACACCATGGCATGATGTACTGATGCACCTGTACACTTCTCTAACTTGTAAAATGGGCAATGCATCATGGAGAAATCTTCACATGAGGTCAACTTCTCTGCAGTGGAGCATGTTCTCCTGAGCTAAAAAAAATCCCGGTGATGGCGTGTAACATGACGACCTAGTCCTGGTACAAAACAGGCCCCTACACCTTGGGTAGAACCGACCATAAAATGCCAATTTCATACTTTATACAGCCAAACAAGTAACCTGGGTAAGTCGGGTGTTATCCCAAACATAAAGATCTGCCATGTCAGGATTTCCCCTTTCTCTGACTGGATGGATACACCGACAGCCATTAGGCCCAGGATCATGACGTACGTAACCGGTCCACTTGCATCTTTCCTCATCGGCGGCACTGCAATTTCCTAGAAGAGCGGAAAGCAAGTTTGTATCACATGCAGCTCGACTAAGGCTGAGTATGTCGCTCTGGGTGCAGGTATCTGTGAGAGCATTTAGCTACATCATCTCATGGAGTAGCTGCGCCAGTCCATTTGCTGCATCATTTTTTGCTGTGACAATGAAAGTACTCACCGCATTGCTAAGTACAATGGCATACATCACACTTGCACAAAGCACATCAATATCAAACATCACTTTGTCCGTGAACGTTTTGTGTGTGGTGATGTGCGCCTGATTGGAGTTGACACCCGTCAGCAGCATGCTCACTTTCTCACCAAGGCACTCTGCAGTGGGAAGTTCAAGGTGGTTGTGCATGCTGTTGGTCTCCAGTCTGTCCATGCCGATCCCGGTTGATGTGTCTCTGTCTCATCCCACTCAGTCCCCCCAGTTCTACCCGTATGTTGTCCGTTCTCGCACAACTGTGGCTCCTTGTTCCTGCTTGTGGCTCGTTGTCGCCTGTAAGTGCCCCTTGTGCATTTATGGCATCTGGCATCTACGGGTCATGGGAGGTTGTTGTTATGTCAGTCTTGGTGACCTCTGGACTTGACGCCCTTCACATGCAGGCAGGCTACACTGGTCGCCGACTACCTTGGTGGTCTCTCCCTCATCTTGCACATCCCTACGTGCAAACATGAATTTTATCGGTGGCCAGTTCACGAGGGCCAATTTTTTGGCACCATCACTTCTTGTAGCGAGAGGGCCGAACCGGCCCTCCCCGTCCTCGCGACAAGCGAGAGCTGGCCGGTGGCCAGCCCTCGCGAGCGAGGGCTGGCTGGTGGCCAGCCACGCGCTGGCCACCGGCCAGCTGGCAGCCGGCCGGCTGGGTGGCCAGCTGGTCAGGTGACCGGCCGGCCACCCACCGGCCAGTCCCAGCCGCCGATCGAGCTGGGGGCTCAATCGGCGGCCAAGGGACCACCAGGCCTCGCGAGCGAGGGTGGTGGCCCCGCATTCTCACCCTCTCCCCCCTCCCCCCCCCCTCCTCGCTGGTTGAGGCGAGACGGACTAGGGGAGGGGGTAAGCGAGAGAGAGGGCGAGCGACGGGCACAAAACTGGGCGCGGAATCGTCCAGCGTGCCTCGCACGCGACGATTTCGCACCGTCGCGTAAAAACATATCGACGTCGCGAATTAGCGCGACCTCGACAGATTTCTCGGTAAAACTCGTGCAAACTCACGAGTTCGAGGTATAAACACCTTGTTCGGGTCCTAGAACAAGGGGGTGAGGTTTAAAATTGAAGTTGGCCTATGGAGACTCGAAGTTTTCAAGTCTCCCTGCTCAGGGTCGTTGACGAGGATTGCTCCTCAGTACTGCAAGGGAGATAACCCCTCACACAGACTTAGATCGCCATTGTGCGAACTCCAACGACGACATTGAGCAAGAGCTAGAGCTACGAATGTTTACACTTCAACTCTTTGTCAGCTTAGTTTTGTAGAGCTCATTTTTCTACTTGCGCTTCTTCTTTTAGTTCATCCTTCGGCCACCTGAGTGACCCATGCTGTTGTCGCGATATGTCCGGTTTCTATGTGGTAGCTTGTAGATGTTTTCTTGGACTTTCCCATCGGTCAGCCATTGCGCCCTTTGGACGTACGCTGGCCTAACCGAGAGTGGAGGGGATGTCCCTCTCTCCGACTTATTGTTCAATCAAATCTCAGGTTTCCAAGCGTTTCTTTGCCGTCTCTCCGCCTCTTCAAGTACCGTATGTCACGTTGTGTTCTATGCAACGTGCTCTCTCACACAGAATGGTGCTTAGGGGGTTTCTCCATTCCCTTACACCTTTCTCATTGGTGGTGTCCGTATCCGTGGTTGATCTTATGCGTCTGTTTGTACCCAATGATGACTTCATCAGTATGTTAAGAAGGTGAAGGTGTTCTAGGCACGTGCACAAGATGAAGTGTTTGGATCACATTTCTGTTGAAAGGACAACGGCTCAGTGCACTCTTGCTCAAGTTTGGGATGGATCATGGCATGCATGATGAGTCCGGATTCGATGTTCAGATGCGCCCGTCAGGATTCATGTTCAGATGTTGCTGTTGGTGTGTGTGGCTTCCACCTGTCACGAGCGACGGCAAGGAGAGCAGCGTTACAGGAGAGCGCGACGACATGGTCCCGGATGCGGACCCCAAAGACACCGACGTGTCTGCAGGTGGTGGACCACCTTCTCGGAGCTGACCGACGACTGCCCCAGCGTCGTGGATGCTGTCTCGGACCTCGTGCAGGGTTTCTGTAGCCTATCCTTGATGAGGATGCAGCTGGCATTAGAGCACCGACGAGTGGTGGCTCCATCCACCAGCAGCTGCCAGAGAGCTGCCATAACGCCCTGGGTGCTTGTCGGGATGCTTTGCGGTTTTTCTGCAGACGCTAGAGTTTTCTCGGTGGACTGGCTCTTGAGCCCGATTTTCATGTTTTATATTTTCTGTCCACTGATTAGTGCCGGACTTACGCGTGTGACCAGTCGTTATGTTCGGCTTGCGATTTTGCATCTCTAGGTTCAGACGGCGTAGCGTTCTGATTTGTCTGTGCAGAGTTACGGCCAAAACAGTGTTTTTGGGCCGGTTTTAGGACAGACCTTGCACTGCTGTGTGCGACACCTGGCGTGCGCCGCGGCAGGTATTTATACTGTGGACTTGTCATTTGTTATCTCTCTCTGCAATTATATTCATATTGAGCTTCCTGACACTCTGCACGTGTCCCTACCCAGACCCTTGCAGTTTTGTGCATGACTTGTGACTGTCGTCACACACTGATTGAGTGCTCACGCTTAGCTAAGTGGCAAGCGGTTAGGAAGGTTCCAGGAAGTTTTTCATGGCATCAGAGCAAACGAGCCACAGCTCGAAGTGCTGTGCAGCAGAGACGTAGCAGCAGTATTAGCAGTGAGTGGGAGCAGCGGCAGCCACCCATAGCAGCAGTAGCAGACCCTGGAGGGACCCACCACGACTACGTTGCAGCGGAGCGGTGAAGGTAGCGGAGACAACGACGGCAGCTGCAAGCAACAGCGGTCGTAGCAGCAATTAGCGGCGGGAAGAACCTGCAGCAATAGCGGCTACGGGCAGCAGCCACTGCAGGTGGCAGCAACACTGGGTGGCAGCAGCAGCCGTGTCTGGCTACTGGTGTGTGCACAACAAAAAAAACAGAAAAAGAAGAAGCAGCTCGCAACAGTAGCTTGCGGCAGCGGGTGCAAGCAATGACAGCGCGCAGCAGCGGTAGCAGCTTGCAGAAGTGGCCGCATCAGCAGCCACGAGCTACAACGGTAGCGCAGCAGCTACCACACCAACCGCAGCAGCAGCAGCAGGCAGCAGCCGCAACAGCACCAGCAGCAGGCAGCAGCCGCACCAGCAACAGTAGCAGCAGCAAGCAGCAATCGTAGCAGCAGCTGCAGGCAGCAACCGTAGAAGCAGCCGCAACAACGGGCGGGGCAGCAAGCACCTGTAGTAGCAGTGGCGGCGGGCAGCAGCCGTAGCAGCAGCAGTGGTGAGCAGTTGCAGCAGTAGCTCTAGCAGCAGCAGCAGCCGCAGCAACAGCAGCAGCAGGTAGCGGCTGCAGTAGTAGCAGCAGCAATTGCTGCAGCAACCACAGCAGCAGTTGCTGTAGCAACTGCTGCCATCGAGCCTGAGGGGGACCCGACGCGAGGGACCCGTCCGGGGGAGGGGGGTCCCCTCGGTCGGGCCTGTCGTGCCGACGGGGGGCACGACAGAGCGCCGGCTGAGCGCCGGCGCACGAGCCGGCGCGTGCCGGCCATACGCCGGCCTCCCGCCGGCCAAGAGGGCCAGGGGAGGCCGACGGACGGCCTCCGGCCGGCTGCGCGCGAGGGGGGGGAGCGAGCCTCCCCCTCCACTGCGCTCGCCGCGAGGGTCGAGCTAGAAAACTGAAAAGAAAAGGGAGGACAAGGGGGGGGGGTCCTCGAGTGCGGTATTCAAGAAATACCCCGAGTAGGGGTACCCCGCCTAGAGCGTTTGATGAACCAAAAAAATAAATCCTCCTACTGTCTTTCCATTCAGGAAGTGAGTTCTTGTTTTTGTTTTTGTTTATTACTTTTACCTTTTATTGTGGCTTGAGGCCACCACCGTCGGCTAACGACGGAAACCGTTGTAGCTGCAGCCGCCGCGAGACTCGCAACAGTAAATGCAGCAGCGAAGGTGGCTTGAGGCCACAGTCATTGGCTGACGACGGCACCCGGTGTAGCATCGGCGGCACCGAACGCGACTTGAGGTCGCACATTGCGATAGTTGTGTCATCGCCACCGTGTGGCGATAGTGAAAAACATGGCTGAGGTGGTGGCCGTGATTGACGACATCGCAGCCTGTCTAAGAGACGTTGCTCCATTTGCATCCCTCTATGTGGTTCTTTGCGCCACCGAGATCGAGTGTACAGGACTATCACCCACGCTAAGCTCTCAACATGAGCTACGCAGTGTTCCCATGGGCATGGCCAGCGCTGTGGTCTGCGCCTGAGCCTCACCTGTGGCAGCCGCCACAGGCACAGTGGTCGATGCAGCCGTGGCACGTGCCGCAGTTGCCTTCAGGATTTTTGTGTTACTACTGTCAAGATAGGCAGCATGGCTGGCGCCAGTGCCGACAGCGCCGTCCTGGGTGGCATCCCCCTTGGGTACGACCCTCTCCACCTCCTCCTTCGATGGATACGTCACCGGGCGATGCCACAACACTTTTGCGAGGAGATGTGGCCGCCCTACACATGGAGGTCGGGAACCTCAAATGCATGGTCCAGCAGCTCCTTGACCACGTGACTTCTGAGCGAGCTACCACCTCACCGCTCATGTCACCTCCCACTTCATCTCCATCCTCCTCCCCATCCTGCATCCCTTCCTCTGACGATGCTAGTATGCCAGATCTCTTGTCTACATCCGTCGCCCTCTGCTCCGTTTCGGAGGCAGTCGGCATCATACCGACGGACGGGCCCTCAGCCCCTGGCCGTACCGCTCGTGCTCGCACTCCTCGTGCGCGGCGACGAGCTGCTCGTCTTGCACGTTGTGCATAGGCAGCACCACCAGATGCGGCTGTGGGAGGAGTCACACGTGACGAGACCCCCTCGTCCCCTGTCCTCGGCTTGGTCTGCCGAGTCCCCACAGCTGCTGCCGAGGTGTCAGTCATGGGGGGGATGGTTTGTCCGCTGACGACCGCGGCGGAGCTCGGCATTGGTGAGGCGACTGCTGTGGAGCGCAGGATGGTTGAGGCGGATGACGTTACACAGCAGGCTCAGTTAGCAGAGTGTTCGGCAGGGGGCAACATTCGTCGTGACGGAGACTCTTCGTTAGAGGAGGATTGGTCCGATGCTGAGTCAGAGTCGGGGATGGAGATGGTGATCGTTGATGCCTTGGCGGATGACGTGACGACGGCCGATGCCGGAGCTACGCTCGACGATGTGCACGCTCCCGCATTAGCTGGTGTGGAGACAGCTGCCATGGTGCCAAGAGCAGCAGCACGAGGAGTAGATGATACAGATGCTGATGCTCGACCCACAGCAGACACCGAGGTGGTTGTGGCAGATAGTGCTGGGCAGCAGGAGGAGGTGATGGACTGCCAGGACAAGGCAGATTTCCTTTATGAGGACCAGTCGTCCGTTGTGGAGTGGTCAGACACAGGGTCGGAGGCAGACGTAGAGGCCCAGTGCGCTGCCGTATTTGCAGTAGCCGCAGCACAAGCACGAGATGGCCCCTCGGTGACAGCAGACGTCCGCACGTGCGACATGGAGGATGCAGAGCGAGCTGCAGACCTCCGTCCCCTCGCTGCCCTGACCGATGTCGCTGACACCATGGCGGTTCCAGCTGATGACACAACTACAGTGGTGGCTACAATTCCTGTACCCGAGCACCTACGCTCTGCGGTTGACGAGCAGGAGGCACTGGTGGCTCAAGCGGAGGCGCACGTGCAGAGTCCCATGGTCGAGCTCCGGCAGGCCAGCAGCTGCTGTTACACCATGGATGTTCCAGCACGACGGACTGTCGAGAAGTGTGTGGAGGATGTACACAGGCGTCTTGAGGCAGCTGAGTGGTCTCTACACGATGCACATCTGGGAGAGGCTAACCTCCAGCAGTAGGTGGATGATGGGCTGCGCACCAGGGGTCACAAAGAGCACCACGGCACTGACCGCACCTTCGATGACCATGACGTCGCTGCGGATGCAGCTGTACCTACACATGCCGTCGTCCGGCCAGCAGCTGGCGGCCGAGCGACAGGTTTGTCACGAGGAGCAGGTGCCTTTGCAGCAGTCGTTCTTACAGCCCCAGACGGCTTACGTGGCGACTCATTGTCTTGCGCTCCCGCTCTACCAGCACCTCGTGGCCCNAAGAGCACCACGGCACTGACCGCACCTTCGATGACCATGACGTCGCTGCGGATGCAGCTGTACCTACACATGCCGTCGTCCGGCCAGCAGCTGGCGGCCGAGCGACAGGTTTGTCACGAGGAGCAGGTGCCTTTGCAGCAGTCGTTCTTACAGCCCCAGACGGCTTACGTGGCGACTCATTGTCTTGCGCTCCCGCTCTACCAGCACCTCGTGGCCCGACGGCACTTCAGTCGATGACTGACGTAGAGGACGTCGACTTGTACGACGAGGAGGCGCAGCTCTACTCCTTTCTACGGGGTGAGACCACGAGACTACAAGAGGCTCTGGCTTGTGCCGACGCACACACTATCGAGGTCCACCGTCAGGTTCGTTTCGCGACTGACCGTCTACATGCCGCAGATGCAGCCAGCCAGTCGGCTGCCGCTTGAGAGCTTGTCGAGCTCCACATGCGCCTCTACGCTGCGGAGGCCACGAGGCAATATGCAGCTTAGCAGTTGGACACCATACAGTAGGCGATTGTTTTGGAGGAGGCCCTTAGCGCTGCACCAGTCACATCAGCAGATGACGACAGTAGTGACGACTACGATAGCGATGAGGATGACAGCGACGACGCCGCTCCGGGATGAGGCTCTGTGCGAGCACATCCCACCAGCATCGTCGTCACCCTTGCTATTGCTGTGCAGGGGTATGTGGCCATGGGGGAGCAGTGCTCCCTCCTCACGGATTGTGTTGGGAGCAGCCATCAGCTTTGCTCGTACTGTCAGCCTCTGCAGACCAGGGGGAGTGTTGGTGTGTGGACTTTGGCCTGACACCCTTTTGAGGACAGCGAGGTTACTTGGGATGCGGCACGGGGTCCAGGTTATGCTGGTCGAGACCCGCGCACCTGGTGAGTTTCACCGGTGTGATGTGGAGACCCATTCCCTCCATGTGTTATGTATGATCCATGCAATGTTATGCTGGTCGAGACCCGCGCACCTGTTGAGTTCGACCGGTGTGACGTGGATACCCATTGCCTACATGTGTCATGTATGATCCATGCATGATGTGGTCGAGACCGGGACACCCAGAGACATTTGTTGCATTCATGTCATTATCACATGGTGACCTCTGGCCTCGTTGCACACTCACATCACTGGTGCACGTGACTGACCAGAGAGAGATGGCTTCACCGGTTGACTCGTCGTCACCAGAAGTTGGGAAGACAAGCCATGGAGAGGCTCAACCAGAGCTTGCCGGCCTCATTTGCATTTATCACATGCATTTGTGCACAATTGGTCATGAGCATAACCGGGTCCAACCTCTCGTCAGATTGTTGCTTGGACGGTGACCTAGTTTATGCTAAGAAATTGTTCTGTGGGCAGGTGGGGTCGAATCCACTAGTTTCGAGGGTGGCGAGTGAGATCAAGCTCGCTGCTCGCTCGCTCGCTCACTCATCCGCGTAACACCTCAGTGGCGTGTGACTTGTCACTCGATCCGTTTTCTTTGACTTACCTCCAACTCCTGCTCTCGTTGAACAATCCATGGCGTCTCTTCGCCTGTTGCTCTCCATGCACTAGCCTACTGCATTTGTTCGTCACAGTAGGCTTACCTACTGGTATCAGAGCAGCTTCATCGAAGCAGGACTTCACACCTGTATCCTGGGACCAAATAACGACTGTCTCTCGTGACGTCGCACGCGGACCCATAGCGCGCAGCATCTCGACTACGCAGCTAAGAGGTCACCCGGGACGGCGTCTTCAGCCTCCCACGCCCTCTTGCTTCGGCCCATTGCCTCTCATGGCTCCTTATCATCAGTGCGAGCAGCCAGCCGTCTATTCTCGACCGGCATTCTTGCACATCTTCGGCTGGCTTCTTCAGCCAGCCCCTCCGTTCACTTGCGCCTTGATACACAGCTTGCTGCCTGCTCGTGACACGCAGCAGAAGCAGCTGCCAGCCCTCGAATACGCTGCAGAAGCAGCTACCAGCTCGTGACACGCAGCAGAAGCAGCTGCCGGCCCTAGGACGTCCCGCAGAAG
>SZWC01000648.1:163787-196745 GCA_023375785.1 Penium margaritaceum | reverse complement strand
CGGGAGGTGGTGGGCGAGCAGGGAGGGGCGGGGCAGGCTGGGGCGGGGCAGGGTGGGGCGGGACGGGGCGAGGCGAGACGAGCGAGGCAACGCGAGAGGAGGTGCGGCGAGGCAAGGCGAGGGGAGGTGAGCCAAGGCAAAGGCAAAGGCAAATGACCAGCGCGTGGAAGGAGCTTAGTCCCGGGGGGCGAGATAGAGGGTGGGCTCACCATTGGCCAGGGGCGTGGTGGGTGGAGAGCACAGGGGCCATGGCAGCTCGTCCTGCTCGTCCGCTGACGGCGGCGCAATGCACAGCAGCCTGCGCAGCCCCAGCCTACTGCGCCGCCGCTGCTTCTGCTTCTGCACCTGCTGCACCACCAGCGCCTTCACCTCCTTGCGCGACCGCGACGACTCAAGCCGCCGGTAATCAATCGTTGTCCTGTTCTGCTGTGAGGTGCTTGAGCTTTCTCCGCCTCCGCCGCTCTGAACAACTGCTTCTGCAACTGCTCCTGCTATTGCTGGCTCCAATGCTTGGCTGTCCTCAGCAACTGTTATCTCTCCTCCTCCTCCTCCTCCTCCTCCTCCTCCTCTTCCGCCTCCCCCCCTCGCTTGTCCTTCGCCATAGTCGCTCTGCCTAGTCTCGCCTGCTGCCTGCCCTGATCCAGCCTCGTTCACTTGTGCTATGTTTGGATTCCCCGGCGGGACTGCTACGACGTCATGACCCTCCCTCGCCGAGTCCTTCCTGCTCGTCTTGCTCCGCCGGCCAAACCTCCCCCAAGAGAGCCCGGACATTTTGGCGGGAACCTGACAGCCAACGACTTCGACAGCTTTGGCGGAGCTGGGGCGACTTCAAGGTTGCGCCTTGCGAGGCGTCTCCGGATTTCCCACTCGTTGGCTGCTCAAATTCATCTCATTTGTGGGTGGAGTAACTAAACGCCAAGCGAGAGTTCTTCGCTGAGACAGGGTCTCGATCTCGATGACTCTACCGGCAAACTTGGCACTGATCAGAGCTCCACGACGAAATCGGATAATGGTCGATGATGGCGGCTGGCATCTTCCTCGACGACGGCGAGCCCGAGAGCTCTTTTCCTCGTGACGAGCAATGGCGAGCGTTCGTCATCCTGTCAACGGGATTGTGTCGGGGATCCCGAACTTCATAGACCATGACCGTGAGTTATGGGCCAACCTCGAAGCTAGGGGCGACGTTGGCTGAAAGTTCAGTAAGGGCCACGGTCATGCCAACGTCATGACATCTTGTTGAACCCCCAGCTACAGCTGCTGACGTGGTTAGGGTTCCGTCAGATTGCACGTGTCTCCCGCAGAAATGGCCATAAGCCCCCCCCCCCCCCCCTCCGCAAAAAGCTATGGGCAAACATGAGGAAACGAGCGAAACTTCAACTTGGACCGTTCCGTGTAAAAACAACATAAGATCGTAAGGTGTCTGTCTCAGATGGAAACTTTCGGGCAATGAAGCCTCCTCGAAGTCTGCGCATACGTCCTAAGGAGCACCGTGGTCTTTTGGGGAAATGTGTCGGATTGGAGTCGAAAAGAACCTTTCCCGTTGTCGATTGACGCATTCACTTCTGTACTTACCATTTAAGCTTCATGCCAGACGTACAAAACATTGTTGATCTTGCACGTTTCAAGGGATATCTGCATAAAACACTTTGCACCGATCAATACTCGGCTTAAATAAATAATGCAACACCATCAATCACATGGTAAAACGAAAACAATTCTTCAATCTCGCCTCAAAATTCTGATTTTATCAATGGACCAAATATTTTCTTGCATTTTGACTCGTTAAACATTTTTCATTCAGGTGAAATAATGCCATTTGAAAATGGAAGAAATAAACAATTCTTCAATATTATTCAATTCAAGGTAATTTAAAAAAACTTCAAAATTCTCTTTTTGTAGACAAAAAGGTTATTCCGAAAAATAGCAATTCGAAAGATTTTCTTTTAATGCACATAAGTCAACATCGTCTTCACAAACCATGTGGTATTCATATTTATAATAGGTTAAATCGGGCTATATCAACTGATAAACATAATGTGCCAAGTACCTACCTTGCATTGCTTCAAAAATAAATAAGAGTATATATCAATGACTACAATTCAATAACATTAGAATTAAAACAATCTTTCGAAATTATCATGAACTTTTTGGTGGAAGTTAAACTCCTTCAAAGAGTCATGAATGAAAATAGGTATTTCCAAACAATTTACGTAACATGACACACTAACGATTCATTTTGAGAACTACTAGTGAGGTTAGTTATATAAGGATCTTTAATGAAAAGGTTACAAAAAGATGTCACTAATGTAATTAATAAACATGCAATTATCTTTAATGTAATAAATAATAAACATGAATAAATCATTCCCTTCAAATTTATCATGAACGTTTCCTCTAGGGTAAACAATATCCAATTATTAAACAAAAAAGTCAAAATAACTGACAACGCGACTAAAATAGGCATAACGGAAAGCTTCAACAAATAAGAATCATATTATACTCAGAATTTGATACTAAACATTCTAAAATGATTCCACATTATTGATATTACTTTATGATCCTTGGGTTCACTTCAACATTTTGTTAAACATTAAATGATTCGGTATGCACAATTAGAAGCCCTTCACGTGCACAGATGAATTAACTTCATTTCCAACCTCAAACAAATGCACGTTGACATGATAATACAACCAAGTACTAGAGTATGAATTTACCCAAGGGCTTACAGACCCAGTCCAAACGCGAGGACCTACATTTTCAAACACATCAGTGCCATAGCTCTTATTCAAGAGGTAATCAACGTGAGAGGCCCCTATTTGCCGCTCGCATATCCAGATAATTGCGCATCCAATTGTCTCACTAAATAAGACAAATTCTAGTCAAATGAAGCGATTACTTCTCTATTTTTCAATAGAGCCCACTCACCCAAAACAACACACAATTTCTATGGGTAGGTCGGAAGCACATGAATTTCTATACTCACTCTAAGAATAAAAAACAATTATGTAATTTGATTTTCAAAAATCAGCATGATCAAACTCCACGTGGTCATGTGTCTTGCCTCCCCCATTCTCTAACTTGTTTGATGAAAACAATATCAAGCCATGCCATTAGCACACAAATTTTGTTCATTAACCACTTCTTACAAATTGCCAATTGGATTTTTGGAGTGAGCAATAATTGCCAAGAACAAATGCTTTGACATGGCAAAATTGAAGTAACAATTGAAATTCTGTTCACGAAGTTACAAATTTTTATCCATGAATACTCGTGTATACTTTGACGTGGCATTTCCTACTAAATGAACATATCCAATTCGGCCATCTAGGTCCAAAGGGAAAAAGGAGCCACGATTTTTTTGTTGCATGCACAAGAAGGCTATGCATGCCCTTTATCCCACATTGGTCAAAACCTCCTCGATGCAAGCAAGAACGACAAGGTTCTTGGCCCGGACCAATCAAAGTGGGGTTGTACCTGCCTAAACTATTCAGACCCCTTGCATCCAGATATGTAAGAAGAGCTCTAGAGTAAGGACCACTCTCCATCAAGTAGTGCATCCACGACTAAACATTACATCAACTACCACATAAGTGGCCGAATGCTTGCATCAAAGACTACATGCACAACTCATCAAGTACATGCATAACCAAGAGTAGGGGCCGCCTTATGCTAGTTGACAAAAGAGCAAAACAACAACTGGGACCACGGATACGTTTTTGCCCTTTAAGAAGCTTCCTTGAGGAGGAAGCTGTGTGCCAAGGAATAGGAACATTCCTTATGACCTTGTAAAAAGACATTTCTGCTGGGCATACAAACATTTGTGAACTTGCCAATATCCCACTATCAAAGCAGATTAAACGTACTCACTTCAATAACTCCAAGCACTAACTCTAATCCATGAGACTAGATATAAATCTCTACCAGACAATGCCTCAGACCAATGTTTTATGCAAGATCTCTCACCTTAAGTTCCATGTTTGGCTGGCAACCTTCAACCAAACATAGTTAATGAACGCCCTTAACTACTTGAGGGATTGACTATCTAGACAACGTGGCCAGGCTACATCCCCACCAGAAGTAGTCTTACTAGAGTTACCTCTCCAAGAGTTGCTCATCATTAAGCCAAAAGCTATCTTTAAGCATTGAAACCAAAGTAGATGTCAAGCGTCAGCTCTGCCTTTGTTGTGCTGATCGAGTTTAGAAGTCATGTGTCTTAATAGAGTTCCCGTATGTCAACCCAATAAGCCAAGTAGCACTTTTCCAACTTGCATGAGAGGATTACAAATCCTTTAAGGACCTAGTAAGTCTAGTACTGGCTACTTCATTGAGTGGAGGCTGCCCAGACAACTAAGAGGCCCATTCAACTTAGAGCATAGTAATCGTGCTCGGATCCTTGCAACAACATCCTTGATTGCCTCACATGGTGTTGTGCCCTTTGATAGGGCATGTTGTGTTAGAGAATTGAGTTAAGTAGTGTCTTAGCATTCATTCCTTACACCATACTCATACTTGGTGGTCATTTCAATTGCAGCTTTGATTGTAGTCTTTTGCTTCTGTACTTTAGAGTATGATGTTTGCTTTCTGAGCACACAGATCTTGGAGAGTAAGAAGATCTAATTTTTGCTTCAAAGCACACGTTGAAATTGTCGTTGTATGCTCCAAAACCATAGCATGGTATGAAAGCAAGGACATCTTGGCATGCACAACGTTTCATCAGTGCAACATATCCATGTTGTGAGCAGAAAGCACCTACTATACCGCAAAATTGAAAGGATGACAACGTCCATCATCACTCACCACTGGCATGGTGCCCATGTGATGTGGCAATACTACACACATGGATGAATTAAGGATGCTTTCACAGACCTCAACATTGAAATCCCATACATAGAATCTTAAGAGTTAAGTGGCCTCTTAGCGCCAAGCTTGTGGATTGACCAAGTATGTGTTCTAAGGAGAGAGCAAGCAGTAACAAAGACGCATAAATACTCCAGAGAGGAGGCTCTTTGAACAAGGGCATGTCACAACATGCATGCAAATAAAGCCTTGCCACACTTGTTGACTAACAAGTCTCTTATGCTCTTACATATGGAAGAGAAAGCCACAAAATTTCGAGCTTACCGTCCACAAAGTCAGTATACGTTGTCCCACATTAAGCAAACGATGCATCTTTGAAATTTTCTTCAACTAGCACAGCTACCATTGTCATCAACTACAGTCATATCGCAAAACGATGTAGCATAGTTCATTCCATGACATCTCATGCTAATGCAAATGTCAATGATAAAATCTCTAACATCAAGCATGATACAGATCTACTTGATTTAACCATAGCAATCTGCAATGATGGTGGCATAGGTGGCACTCATACCGTTGTTGTTTGATGTAGGTGTGCATGAAAACATGGCGGTAACAGCTTTACTTTGTGAAATCACAAAGAAAGTATAACACATTGGCAAGCAACAACACATTTGCCGACAAGAGTACAATACCAATGGGCTACTACCAACTTAGGGAACGGAATTTGAAAGTTATGTGGTGTAAATAAAGCATCATTATGCAGCCTTAAAAACGAAAAAGGCTTCATAAGCATCACAACAACAATCCGTACATTAGCTTGAGGTTAGTTCTTCTCCACAAATGCTAGAATATGTTTATCCTTAACACACAAATTCAACTACATCTATGGATGGAGGAAGCGGGCAAACCCTTGAGGTGTCTCTTCTAGCATCCACAACACCACCATCCTAAAAGTCAAAGACTGCAATAGTACTACCAAGATTTCAAGTGCCATAACAAGAAGCTATTGGGAAAAGGTTATACTAATCAAACGCCCATGTGATGATGTCACAAAGGGCAGCATCACTCCATGCACTGCTTTTTCTGTCGTTAAAAAGGAATTCATTGACAGCAACCATGGTTTCAAAGGTGCAAAGGCAAGCAAACGTCTTACACAAGCTCTTGAAGGATGGGGTGGTGACCAAAAAACAACAATACCATCAACAACCTTATAAGGAAAACAACACTCGTAACCAAAGTGCCTACACAGGGTAAAAATGCTATCACTAGTGGCCACAAGGTCGGACATCTCGGCAAACATCAACAAGCTGACCAAGGAAGTGGATGGTAGCATCACCTTGGGACCAAGTTCTCATGCTCCATCTCATGGAAGTCAACCCAACAGATGAATGCTAATCCTGTAACACAAGAGGTCATGAGGACTTGTCTTTAGAACTACACAAAGTTTCACATCATCCTCAAAGTGTCTAACAAGCTGACTCCTCATCAACTTGCACAATGCCAATATGACTCTAATATGCACTACCAATCCAAAAGGAGGCTAAAAAGGAGCCAACCTATGCCGTGTAAGAGTAGTGATGCATGACATCCTCGTGTTTTCAACCACAAGTATGTGGGAAATCAAAAATTGAGCTCACAACCTACAATTGTATAGACACAACATGCATACAAGAGGAAGGTGTATGGTGGCAGCTTTGAACTAGCACACCACCATGAGCATATCAATGATAACTAGAACAAGGTATCAACTCTTGTATAAAGTCTAACATGTCCTTCTTGCAATCGCAAATCCCCTTTCATGACACAAAACATGAAAAAGAAGAAGAAGAAAATAACATAGACAAAAGGGTGATCCTTCAAAAGAAAGGATCAAGAACCCATCCAAGCAATTAATTGCAACGTTGACAACGGCTTGCCATTAGCACTTTTTGTTAACAACACCTCACTTTGTTGAAGAAATAACAAAGGAGATCTTGGAATCGAGGGAAAGCAACGTGGATGTGTGTGTCAAACCCTAAGGTAGAAAACAAAGTTGGAAGCTAGGAAGCAGACAAATCCTAACAATGTGGCAAATGGTCGTTTTTAGCACACCACGCACCTAATACCATGGGAAAATGGATATGTTATGCTCCATGGAAAAAATTGTGCCATAGTAGCAGATGGAGGTAGTAATCCTACCTAGTGTTACCTAATGTGCATAAACATGGTAGTCAGACCCCATGTCCAAATTCCACCGAGGTGGTGAGTGGACAAAGTAAGCCCACTTGGGTCAGTTGCCATGTACTAATGGAACATGTGTGAACCATGGGAAAATCCTACAAGAGCCACAAAAATAGGCATCAAGCGCATCACGTCCTTTGCTATGCATAAATGGAGTAGTTGTGCTCAATGAAAAATTCGTACCAAAGTGGTACAAGGAAAAAGAAGCGTCAAGAAAACTCAAGTGATACAAGGATTTAAGAAACAAACGAGGACACTGTCCTTGCATTTCCACCAAAAAGAAAACTGTGGTGAGGCAAATGTTCTCCCTAAAAACACAATATCATTCCAAACACAACACACTTAAAAGTGACAACCCTCACAACAAGAGATGTAACACTAGTGCAACAGTCAAATTGTTATTTGAATAAAGGCAAGGATTCCGAGGTCTAAGAATGACCTTACAACACCTTTTCATGACAAAGAGCTAAGTGGCTAGGCTCTTCTATCATGCCAATCAAAGTCTAAAGGCCAAGTTTAGTGTAGTGCCTTCGGGAAGGTAGAAGCAAGAACCAAAATCAGTAGTAGATTACTACCAAAATGGAAACAAGAGATATCCAATGTCTACAACATGATACTAGGTCGTTCAAAAGAAAAGATCAGTTGAAAGACAAAATCTGATTTTGGTATTGGTCAAAACCCAATTATGGGTTTCCTCTCCCATAAAAGATGACGAAAAGGAAAGGTTACTTCTTATTGCCGTTAATCCTCTTTTGTTGCAAATTATTGCACCAACAAAAGGATGGTAGCGGTTAATAAAGCAAATGGAAGCAACAATAATCAATTGCTTTGATTTTGGTCAAGGCAGCTCTTATTCTAAGAAGATCTCACAAGTATATTTCTTCTTATTACAAAATGAAAATTGCAAGCTCGACGTAACGGTGAAAAAAATAGGCATATTTGGAGCACAAAGTATCCACTATGCTAGAGTTGGGAAACGGAGCCCAAATAAGTCGAGTAATGGAGCATGATTGGTGCAAACAAATCAACTAAGAAGACTTAATAAGTGCATGCTTAATCTTGTAAGCAAAATAGGTGTTGGTGAGGGGAGCGGGGAGCAAGGGGGAGGGGAGATATGTACACGTTGCACCACGCACGAACTTGCCACGATGCGAAGCTAAACCAAAGGCATGTAACTACGGCAAGCTATGTTGCGTTAAAGCATTACCGCAACATGAGGCAAATGCAAAGCCCGTTGATGCAACAAGACGGTGGTTGATTGGCAACCAACAAGCAAGGCCCCACGCAAAGCCTCCGCTCAAGAGGACCACGCAAAAAAAGAAGATTGGACCAAAGTGAACCCCTCAATGACAAACGGTGGGGAAGGTCCACGCGCATACAACGCAAGGCCAATTCGCTAGTGGAGCCATGGCAAGCTAGTAACAACCCCATCTCTATGAAGCCGATGGGCTGCAATCACTAGGAAAAGGGGTCCTAAATAAACAACACAACATCAAAGACACAAAAATTTGGTGGGCAACAGGGATGACCAACCCCATCAATGGTAGTTGACAAATTCTACCATAAGCAAAAGAAGCATCCACAAACGGTGCTCCAACTACGACAGACAAATGGAAGGTTGTTTCAATATTAAGTATTGAATAAGAATGGAAATGAGGAACGTTGGTTTTCATGGCTGTAAAAAAACAAGCCAATTTACTTGAAGGTGGCTGAAGCAAACGGCAAAAGTAGTCAATAAGACTTGTGGAAATAGATGGTTAAGGCAAACGAAGGTAAAAGGCTACAACATGAAGAAATAATGACTAGCACCATATATTTATACTTGTCCAAGAGAGGTGGCCAAAACAAGAATAAACATGAAGCAAGGAGTCCCAAGCGTCGATCTACTCTCGTATGCCCCTTGACAATGAAAGCTTCTGGAATCTTCCGCAACACACCTAAGCTATCGCATGAGACAAACAACAACTTGGGCTATGGGAGGTAGGTTTTGCATGAACGAACATCATTCATGCATGGGCAAGTGAACCCAACCTCACCTAATCAATTTTTTTTACACCACCAGACTTGCTTTAACTAGAAAACATCCCCAACCAAACTGAAGAAAGCTCCAAATGAGTGTTTCGAAGGCAATGATCTGCTCATTCAAGCAGCGTTTTTTTTTACACCGTTGTGATAGCCAGGGTGCACCTAATAACAATCCAAAACTCTCTTTTTCTTATGAAAAATATTCTCAAGCAACTCCATCCTCTGCTAATCCCTCAATTTCTCCACCCACAAAACAAATGTTTCCACATTCATCAGCAAATCTATCGAGATAGGGTATAAAGGTGAGTTTTAACTATGTTAGGCCATGGCTTTAACGTGGTGCATTAAAATAAAAAAACCAAAGGTCTATTCGTGGATTCATGAGTTTTGATCCATAAAAACTCGTGAATTTCCTACAATACATGCCAAACTCAATTCTACCATCCATGTGTGAGAGAGGAAAAGAACCTGCATTTGTATGTTGTATGCACAATGGGGCTTTGCATACCTCCTTGCCTAACTCGGTCAACAATAATGAATTGCAAGAAAGCACTGCTTGGTATTTGTTCCAAACCTATCAAGGTGGGGCTACTCTTGACTAGACTATTGGGATCGCTTACATTAAAACATGCGAGCAGAGTTGTATAGCCAGGACCACTCTCCATGAAGTGGTGCGAGTACGACTAAGTATTGCATCAACCACCGTATGGAGAACTCAGCAATTGCATCAGCTACAACATGAAAAACTCATAAGCTACACGCCTAGCCAAGAAAGGGGGCCACTGTACATCACCAACAAGATGCGCAACTTTGCACCTAGGACCACGTTCAAGTTTCAAGCCTTAGATAACCTTCCTTAAGGAGGAAGCTACATTGGATCAAAACAATGCCTTGAGGAGGAAGGTACGACCTTGCAAAAGGAGGTTTCCTCTCGGCATAAAACAGCATGTCAACTTACTAATATCCCACTTGAAAATCAAACTTGACTCGGTCAGTTGGGTAACTCCAACTAGTAACTCTATTAAGCAAGATAAGCTCGTCTCAGTCCATATCTACCAGAAAATGCCTCAGACCAAGACTCTACATATGCTCTCTTGCCTAAAGACCCATGTGAGGTTGGAAGCCTTCTGTCAGTCGCAATTGGTGGACGCCATTTACTATGTGAACGCCTAACGACCTTTAAGAGGTGGCTTGACCACGTTCAAAATTGGAAAGCAATCTTCCTAAAGCTACCTCTATGGAAGTTGCTCATTGTTAGGTCAAGGGCTGTGTCTAGGCATTGAGCCTAGGGTTATTGTTTTACGTCGGCTACGCCTATATAGTGTTGATCAAGTCTGGAAGCTGTGTGTCTTGCCACAGTTCTCTTTTGACAACCCGCTAGGCCTCAACATACTCTAGGAGCTTGATTAGAAGGGTTCAAAATCCTCTGACAACCTAGTAAGTCTATTAGTGGCTGCCAGCATTGAGATGAGGTTCCCTTGACAACCAAGAGGCTATTTTACTTGAAAGCATGGTGAACGTGCTCATACCCTTGCAATGATAGTCTTTATGGCCTAAAAAGGTGTTGTGCCCTTGGATGGGACGAGTTGTGTCAACGAATTGACCTGGGCTATGTTTTCTTGTTGTTTCCCTATACCATACTCTTACTTCATAGTCTTTTCAATTAAAACTTTCATTCCAATCTTGCACTTCCACACATTAGTGTATAAGGCTTGCTTGCTAGGCACACAGATCCTGGTTTGTAACAACACCCTGTTAATGCATTAGAGCACGTAGTGACTTTGATATTGTAGCCTCCAATAACCCTAAGAGGGTTGTTTCGTGTAACAAATGTGATCATTTCAATCATTTGCATCTCAACTAAGTGGCTGAACATTATAAGCATTTTGAGGATTGGTTTGTTGATTTCATTGATTTTTACCTCATTTGTTCCATGGATGTTTGAAAGATGAGGCTGATGAGGTTTCACAGGTTTTTAGTGACAACCTCAACAATAACCACTACTTCCTAGTGGTCATGGGAAACCACATACTCCCAAATGTGCTAGATTGAGGCTGTATGGATAGCGCATTGGAAACAGGCCTAGACATTGATGAGATTATAATTCATAGCCTAAGAGTTGATCACATCGTCCGTTAAGGCTCTAAGGTTTGCAAAAAATGAAAACGGGTCCTCACATAGAACCGGCAAAGGAACCAAGACTCTGAGACTGGACTAGCCACGAAAAATGTTTCTTCCTGTGATTACTATGTTATAACTTCACATGGAAAACACTTTGGTTCTTAATGATTGACGTTACTAAAACATTCCCTTCTTGAATCAGTATATGTCCATTGTACCAAGTTTTTGTAAAACTCTATGATAAGCCACATTAAATGATACTTACTCAGTTTCCAGAATCATAAGACACCTTATGTTACAAATATTTTATGACTTCAAACACAAACTTTTAGCATGCTCCACGTCTCTTGTGTATTTTTTTGCGTGGAAATCTTTCAGTTAATCGTTTTTTCATGATCTTCAAGGGGGTAAACAGTATCCATTGAAAATTCAAAAGGTTAACTCATTGTCTTACCTTTGTGAAAGACCTAAGACTCTCCCTTCTAGTGTCGTGTTTGAGATTTTAGTCTCACGTCTTGAGATCAAGCTCGTTTGGGAAATTTCCTCCTTCAAAACCTTTAGCATACTTTGTTGTGGGATAGTATGACACTAACGGAGGATCCTTAAACCATGAAACCACGTTCTATTGTAAATTTTTTCTTCAGGGTGAGGCCTAGGGAGTATGACACCCACGTTGTTTATGTGACGAGGGGATTTTAGGCACATACACTGGTGAGATGTAAATTAGCTGATGTGAAGTGGGTGATTGAAGGCATACGTCCAATAACTACCTTGAGGTCTTCACCAGTTAAGGATATGTTCTTGTACCTACTGGTTTCTAGACGCAAAGGAGAAAAAGGGTCTTGCAGAAACACGACATACCTGAACAAAGTGAACCAAGTAATCTTGAGTAAGCACAAAAGCTTGTTGGGGTGCATGCGTCCTTGGTATTTCTTGTCCACTTCCTTTCTTACACACCGATGGAATAATCGCAGCTGAAGTAAGCATTTGTATGTGCTTTGCAATTGGCTAATCCACCGTGAAAGTATCTTCCTACATCGGAACGATCGACTTCATGATGACATGTCTTGCCTCTTGCGGCTGCAGCAACGGAGGCCGCGAGAGGTTGTTGGCGGTTGTGGTGTCGGTCTAGCTAGCGCAGCAGGCTGTCTCTTTTTCCAGCCGATGAGAGAGGCAAAAAAACCCACTTCCTCCACTGTTGCCAGCCCGCGATCGGAGGGGAACGACCGGTATACCACGTAAATGCGGTGCTATCCTATTTCGTTGCAATCGACGTGAAAACCTGTTTGATCGTTGTCCAAACTTCTGGTTGCTGCCCAAACCATTCACAACTGTAAGGCGTTTCTCCACAGCTAGTCCAATGCTGCCTACCGCTCGCACGCGGTGTGGTCGGGGGGTACCATCGTGGCCGGCCAAAAGCACGCGGTGCTTGAACCTTGTTCCCCCCCCACCCAACCATGCCTCCCCCCCGCCCATTCCTTGATAAGTGAGCATCGCTGAACAAGTTTAATGGGTCAGCAACGGGTTTGTCGGACAAACTCTTGTCGGTCTGTATCCTCCTCCCAGGTAGCAACGATCTCTCGCTTTCAGCGCTCTGTCGTGCATTACGAGATTGCCACACAAAAGTGAGGAACGTCCTTGTTGACTTGTTTTCTTGTTTTGCCTGTAGTCGTAGCCAAATGCGGCGGGGAAACTACCTCGGCAGCAAAATTCGTCCGGGATTGAACCTGGCACCAGGAATTTCATATTCAAAGGAGTATCACATACATCTGGAATACATCCGCCACATAGTGGAAGATAGAACATGAAAGTATGTAGCGTGGTTCCCAACCAAGAATTCTTCCGTTGAATCATGGAATAACTGTTATTCCACATATTCAAAACCACGTATGGCCTTCTTCCAAACCTATGATGTGAACATGGATGAGATGGAACATTCATTTTCTTTAGAATAAATTACATAACATGCAAGAAGCTTGATTCTGGGGAAACAATGGGGCTGGAACACAACATTCATTCTATATTAGATGAAGAAGGTTAATCACGAAGCCCACCCAACAGTAATGCAATATAGTATTGCGTTCCACATGTATGAAATTCCTCCAAATTCCTGTTCCAGAATCCTTTCATGACCTGCCACGTGCATACGTGCAAATTTGTGCACAACCGGTAGTGGGTGTTTCGGTTACATAGCTCGGCCTCGCGACACCTTTTTCAATGATTGTCTAGCAACTTAACTCACTTTCCACAAGGCTCGACGGATCTTTCTGAAATTTTGTTGATATTTTAATGTCGTCTAGTCGATGTTTCAACGGTGTTGGGCTTTTGTAACAAAAAAAAAAACACTTCGCCTATTCTCAAACACGTCAGCATAGTTTCTCGAGCATTGCCCTCGCAAAGGGAACTTTGCATGGATCTTCCGCCTCAAACACCCCAAACCGTGAGTTTGCCATGCTTCTCCTGACGTACATATTTGTGTACCCTGAATTGTTTCGACATTTATCACCGAGCTATGCTTGCTACGAAACTTGAGACAACGAGATGTCACGTTGTCCCTATGCCTATTTTGATCCGTCACTTCTACCACATCACCACTTGCATCCCTTTGTGCATAACACTTTGTATCAAACCACAGCGCTGCTAAGGAGGTGGCCGACCAATAAACGTGTACACAACAGACTCGTAGCCATTGTAACGACGATATTGACATGATCGACCATACCTAACAACGTTGGCAATGAAGGGACAACGTCGCAAAGTTAAAGAAACTCTCCGGGCAAAATGACAATTAACAAGGCATGCCACTCGACAAATGGAACTATAGTGGTAACTATAACTATCAACCCAACGACGAACCTATTGGGCTGAGAAAATCTCTTGCCCATGCAAGGCCAGTATTGAGAACGAAATACACGTGCCTTCATGCACGATTCAAGCAAGTCATGTACCAAAGATGCTTGCGCTCGAGGGCCTCGGTAGCTATCCCTTCTAACAACTCATTGTGGCCACGGATAAGCTTCAAAACTCACAAGAATATGAATCGATGCCTGCAAATAAGACCAGCTTAATCCTTGTGGAACCCCATATTCATTCAGTCCTCTTCTAACAATTCACACTTGCAAACTCAAAACGAGTAATGGCAGTGATTTACGTGACATGTATGGAGACATGCTTCGCCACTGTTGGGATCAACAATGCTGTAAAGAAGACTCGCCGCGCAACCTCGATCTTGTGAGGAACAACTATAAGCCCGCGTTTGGATATGGAGGACATCCATTAGCAGTTGTATATTGGAAAAGTCCAAGTATGATCTCTCGCATCGTCATCGATCACACCGGGCACATCCATCACACCGGGCACGGCCGTACAACAGGCAAAGCCGTATTGATTGAACAAATAAGAAATCCTTGACTACACCATGATATGGAATCTACGTTGTATGTGTTCTTGTTGCCTGTTTTCAACTGCCGAGTGAGAAGTGGGACGCAACATGGTTCAAGTCGCATCGACTTATGATAGTAGTTCAACATGGCGGAGGAGACAAATCTGCGACATCACTGGTGTCACTACTAGCCAGAGAGAACTGTGATTTCTTGTATAAAAAAAAACCTCCAGTACAACATCTGGTGACAATTATTAATGTTGATGTCAGTATGACCTTACACGGCTGACTGCAATAGCGCACTTGATTGACAGCACTCGTAGCATTGCTTGGATGGAAAGGTCTAAAGTTATGGATTCCAAAGCGTCACTCTTTGCAACGAGGAAGGTATCCCATAGGTGAAAGAGGCATAAGCTTTGATGGACATTGACACCATCGATTGGCAATGCCAAAGGTTCAACTTCATTTGTAGGAATTTGGAACAGATCCTTTGGGATTGCCACAGGCATGAACAAGAGGTCAATAATGGAGGGATTTTAGTGGAATATAAGAGGATTTCGAAAACAATAGAAGGCACGAGACGAGAGCGATAATTGTATGCGGTCAGAAACATGTAGACACATACACCTCTCATGTGCATGCAGCTCATGGTACCATACGTGACGGTCTCTGAGGTCACATAGCCTGTCTAGGGATACGAGAAAGACCAATCCCTCGTACTAATACGAGCATAGTCGAAGGGTTGCAATGTTACAAAATGATAATAGCACTACTAGGTAAAGGGTCCCACACAATCTCACGAGAAACAAAATGGTTTATAAACTGACCAAGACCAGTTCCTCGACGCTCAAAGGGAAAGCCGCTGATGGAGATTGCAAAATCGGTCAACCACATGAACCCCTCCGACTAAAAACTACAGAACAAAAAGATGTAACGGTTCAAAGGAGTTGTTCAACGCGTGGCCACGAAGTGGTCCATTCTCAAATGTACATGCCCTAACACAATCCTCGATTTGATTTGGCCAGTAGATTGGTCCATGTTGGCATCAATGGTGAAACATGATAGCTACCTCCGATCAAGCGACCTATAACACGACGAAAGCTACCCTGCTTATTTTTCAACGGCATTATAGCCATGGTGTCCACACAATTGAAGGTCAGTAGCTACCAAAACCACGAGTTGAAACACGATCACCGAGACCCAATAGTTACTGAAAAGAGAACACAATACCCAACTTGCTCACCATCCTCAATACGAGACATGCATCAATGATAGAGGACGACAAGAAGGGTCACGATGGCTTTATCACAACTCCCAATCCCTTGCGATATCACAATGGAACAATCGCCCCCTTTTCTCCTTTATCTTTATGAACAAGAAACCCCCTCTGCTTCACACGAAAGCGGTTTTCCAACCCTTGCCCAACACAAATTCGAGAGTCGGGACCTATTGTTTTGCGTGCACATGCTAGGCACTACTGCCACAAGGTAAAGTTGGTTCCATTTCAGCGCATAAAAAAATGTTGGACTACAATGGGCATGATCCTAACTCCTGTACTAATGTCATCCTTGGAGTCCACTAAATGGTGTCCAGAGCTCACCAGATGGTTTTCTCCTTTGTGCCACTCTAGTGTCAACCGTCACCAACAACCCTTGTAAATGTATGTAATTGTATTGAGTATCTAAAGACCCATCTCCATTTTAACCTTGCCCCCTCAATCTGTGCCCCAAACGAGGAGGGGTATTGCTGCAGGCCCATGGGTTCACACAATTTGCTTGAGCTCAAAACCCACAATTCCTACTAGATGAGGTCAATTTTCATTTTTAACACAATGACACAAAACCATCTCACAAGAGGCATGCTTGGTAATTTTGTGCCGATGCCTCCTCAATCTCTCTCTCTTTCGTGGCCTATCATTTAACTTCCACGCTCATCTGACGAGGCAAGGAGGAGATGGCAAGGACGAGGGCTCGAGGCCACATGCCCCAACCCTCGAGGCCTCATGCCCCCCTCGTAACGGATTCAACGTCCCGATCAACCGGCGGCCAACAAGTAGCCAGCCAGTCACTTGATTGGCCGGCCACCATCTAGGGGGGTGGTCGCCAGCAAGCGGGGGGTGAGGGAAGGGCTGGCCGCTGGCCATTCCTCGTCGCCGCAAGAGGTGGTGTTTACCAATCCCTAATTCAACAGAAGGAGAGGACCAAATCGGCCCTCCTGCTACATTTTTCCTTACGAATCAGTAACCGTATTGGCTTGTGACCAAGATTCAGGGGTGTCAGATAGTGAATCTTTAACATTGTGAAGAAAAATGAACCAATTTAATCCCTAGGTATACATGAAAACATACACAACACCTTGACCCAAGCTATAGCTTCGTGTTGAGTATGGATAGCAATCCCCTCCCATTTTGCAGGAGCTTGCACGCCAGGACCATGTTGGACGTTTCCAAACTCCCAAGGCGGCAATATATGAATGTTGCCTTGAAAAAAAGTTGTTCACTACTTCTGCGTTGAGATGGTGTCCACTATCACGGGTGGATATGTGCGATGTCCCAAATCGCTCTCCTCTTTGTTTAGCACCCTTCTAGACAAGCGAGATTCAGGCTCCCATGAGTTACATTCGTGTCCACAACCGGCCTCACAAGTGAGGTATTCCCAAACAACCGGTGACCTATATATACGCTCTCGGTGTTGTAGTAGATGAAAGACCTCGCATTGGTCATTGGCAGTAAGGACTGCTAGTGGTGGCTGAATAATTCTTTATGCAATGTATGGAGCTAGTAGACTCACATGGAAAACACCATACATGTACCTTCATACTCGCAAGAAGCAACAATCTTTATGCCACTGGATTGAAATGTCATCGATGAAAAATGACCCAATCTACCTCCGCAGAATTTGATACATCCCGGACAACTCTAACCAACACTTCTTAGTGATAAGCAACACCTTGTTGTAGATGTCAAATGAGAACATATGGTGACTTATCTTGGCATATGCCGTCTGTGCCAATAGTCCATGCACTTGAAAACGGCTTGAACAGAGGGAACTCACCCCTTTGAAATCCCACTGCCCATAAAAAAAAGGTGGACACCAGTGGATTCGAATCATTATTCAACACACAGTGTGAACTTTGTGGACGTGTTCACTGAGGTTTTTGCTGTAAAATCTACCAGTGTGGAGAATTCATCTTAATCATCCATGGTAGGATCAATGTAAATGTGGAGTATACTCTCCGGACTAAAATTCATGCACTCTATTTGTCCATTGATTTGAGGGTCATTGCCAACAAATTCTCAAACTCGCCACAAGAGTACTCTTACATGTTTTCCCATGAGTACCTGGAAAGTTTTCTATCCCGATCAAAGATAATGTGCAACGCAAAGCCGTGGTACTTCACAACATCCTTGAAGAAGAGACAGGCAATCTCCTTAGTTCTCATGCCAGTGGTTGTAGGAGTGGAATGTGAAGATGTCCATCGCCAGTAGTGGTACATCCTGGCCACTAGCAGTTTATGAAACACAAGTACAAGAGGTCATACGAATGAACTCCCAAGGGCTCCCATAGGTAGGAAGCAGTTGGAGGAGCGAAACTGATTTTTCGTTACTAGCATTGTTCCACACACATGGGTTGTGTGTCATGCAATATTTGTAGACATCGACACTCCATCTTACCCACGAAGAGTGGTCCAATATTGCCTATCCTTTCCTTGAGGTCCTATAGCCAACAGGTCATGGAATTGGGAGATAATCTTCACTCAAAAGTCTTTCGAGTCCGGCGCAATGACTTACTCTTAATGCCAGTGAATGATTGTAACCCCCACCAATCGGTACTTGTCCATATTCCAAGATTCTAAAAACCAAGAATCTACGTGGTATCCCGATCGGATCTTGTTTATAAACCCGATGTAATGGATGATCTCTTGAGCTGGTTACGCCATATGTGGAAGGGGTGTAGTACTTACATTATGTTTGTTGCAACGGCAATAAAATACCCACCAACCTTTGTAGTTACTTCTTTTTCTACAGGCTATGGGCTTAGTGGATTGGTCACTTTGACGTGTCTTGACCAAATTTCCTACACCAAAAAGGATCCAACTCAAGCATTAACACCAACACTCCTATTGTATTGATAGGTTTATTTGCCTCTAGAAGACTAAAAATGGATTGTGGTTGGTCACGGCCGTCACGTCCCCTCTCTGTGCCCTTAAGACAACAATGCCACGTCCTGAAAGCGCGAATCACACCAAGGGGTTCTTGATGAACAATTGTTTACTGTGTCTTTGGGAAGGTGAGTTTTTTAACTTCACATACAATTGGATGACCATTATGTATGGCGAATACCCTATGTATTAGTACCGACGCATCACATTTTACCCCTCCACGGTTGCATTTGATCCAAACAAGCTAAAACATGTTTTCAGGACAGGATTTCATTGGCCTTTAGATAAGTGTTTGTATAGTTAGCCGTCCATTCCCCAAATACATCGTTTCATGTGAACCTGATTAGCGGAGCTATCAAGGTCAAACACCCGTGTATAAACCATAAAAAAGAGTTTACAAGGCCAAGAAGACCTAACGTGCCCAGTGTTTTCTAAGCATGGCCGATCCCCCGTGGCTTGGACCTCCTGTGGATCGACCCGGATCATTTCTTTGCTGCCTACGTCTCTATGGTACTCAATCTTAATTTGTTCAAGTTTGCACTTGCTCAACATTGCATGAAACTTTTGCTATCGGAGAATGATAAGGACTTTGCAAAATTTCTCTATGTGGTCTCCTATTGGGTTGGAGAAATATAGTATGTTGATCGGGTAAACTAAGAACAAATGTCATAGTTGATTGGCGAATGTTGGTTCATTTCTCCCGATAAGATATTTGTGGCATTTGTTTGTCTAAAACACAAAACACGGACCTAAAAATGTTCCACATGCATTCAAAACAGTGTGTTTGGCACACTATCTTTTGAGATGTATATTTGATAATACCCTTGAGACAAATCCAACGACAAAAAAAATAGTTCCCCCTCATAGTTGGGTAAGTAGGTCCTCAATCCATAGTAAGGGAAGAATAAAGTTTCATCATCGGCTTGTTTGATGCCCGGTAGTCGACCAACACGCATAAGCTCCGTAAGTCTCTTTGTTGGAAACAGATTTGACGCGTAGTACAACAAGCTACTCAGCTGGGTCCACACTTTCACAAGGTACTATTTCATTTTAACAAAGGCTAAGTTATGGCCTGCTTGTTGATGACTTTTTTGCGGGCTTGCACCGACAAAGCCACCGCGTGCTCTGATGCATAAAGGGGGTCCCATACTATCGTAGGATCTTTTATGCTCAACAAGCATGCCTCATACACTTTGTTGAGAAACTAGCGGGAGCGAAAGTGTGGAGTTGAGTCTTGTTAAACGTATGAGAATTGTACGAGGAACAACAGCTATGCAAACAACTCAACAGTGCATCTTGATATAAGTCCTGGCCCTCAATTCGGGCACAACGCCTTGCTAGACCGTCAAATCCATCAAAGTAATGGTCTTGGCACAGCCACAATCACAACAGTGAACGGCCTTCAGGATGTGAGGGCGTCCTCCTCCCAAGGTGGCAGCCAAAGCCAGGCTTGCAGGGGTCTTGGAGGGATTAACCTCCTCCCAGGCTGGCAGAGCTTGCCAGGCTTACAAGGATCCTGGAGGGATAACCAGCATTGTCCTCCATCCAGGCTGGCATACAAGTGCCCGGCTTACAAGGGTCTTAGGGGGTAACTCCTACAGCATCTTAGTTGGAGGTTCTTTGGTGCAAAGGCATGGAGCCTTGCACATGGTCTGGAGATAGACCTATAGGGGATTGCTTTGGAGATAGTGATATTAGAGATGATACTGGCAATGCTGGGATATTGAGTAATGCCAGGACCCTCACCTTTTATACGTGAGGTACTGGCAAGTTGACCACCTGAACGAGAAGCTTCCTTCACGTTGTTTAGGTGTGTTGCCACCCCTCTTTTACTCTAGAGAAGCTTCTATCTAGTGAAGGCTTCCTTCAGTGCTGGGAACTTAGTGATACCTATGCTGCTGCAGAGGGAAATTTCCTCCTTTAGGAAGCTTCATCAGGTCTTCAGGTGAAATTTCACCTGAAGGTTGCTTGTTCATCAGGCCTTCTTATGATGATTGTTTATCTTGCCATGCTGCCGCATGAGGCCCATTGATTAGTATCCACCTGGAGCTCACACCAGATCGACCTATGAAGATCCAAGGGCTTGGGCTTCTTCCATGATTGAGGTGATATTCTTCACGCCTCGTGTTGAGGATGCATGCTTCCTGTCCAGTCATCAGAAGCCCCTCTTTACCTGTGTGCCTACGCAGTACTATACAGGTATGTGGTGCTCAAAGCATCCGCTCTGCATGCACATGCTTCTTCCACAAGGCACCTTTCACACCCTTTAAGGCTTCTCTCCGGAGAAAATCTGGAGCTTCTAAGTCAAGATTATTGTATTAGTTCATTCAATCGTCAAATTTGACTAGGCTTGACAGAGGAAATAGCTTTCAATTTTACTTCAAAGTTAGTAGGGTATGTTTTGTGTCCAATAAATGTGGGCCTACCTCATCATCCTCACTAAAGTTTATTGGAGGTCCCTCTATCAACCCATTGAATCTACCAATGTTTTGCCAGCATCTTTAGGAATTTTGTTGACATCATGAAGACGTACCATTCTTCAAAAATGGTAAACATGTAAACACAGTTGTAGCAAGCCCAAATGCGTAGCAAGAAGCTATGCTTTGTTACTCAACCATGCACGAGCTGTTGTAGATCTTGTAAGCATTCTTAGTGCACTTAAAGTTATTGTTACAAAAAGAGACTCCTAATTTAGCTTTCAGCATGTGTACAAGCATAACTTGGCACACGAAAGGTCCAAGAACAGCAGCAGTGCCCTACCAATCATTATCCTGGTGGTGTGAAAATCCAAAACTCTTGATTTTTCATATCACATAGTTCAAACATAACTAAAACGCAAAAAAAAATTAGACAACCCAAATCTTGAATGCTATGGGGATGTTTCAAAGTTCCCATGAACAAAGGTTAAGCCTTTCCTTTGATTTTTGTGTAGTAGGTTCAAACGTAGTTGCTACTACCCACAAGAAAACTCCAAGCACGAGCATGTCTTTATAGCTATTCCCATTTCCACATTTTTTCTTTAACTTAACATCCTCCACTAGTCCAGAAGTGAAGGCCAAATTTGGTTGGTTGAGCATTCACAACCTCGGCCGCTCCAACTGTTGAGACCCAACACATGGATGTTCAAACGTTTGAATGTTCAAGTTGGCTAATATCCGGTTATGAACATCAGAATTAGAAACCAACATAAACCCTTCATCATATATAAATGTCATAGGATGTATGAAAAAGGAAATAAATGGCATGTTAGAGACATCATAAAACACATTATTTTAGTCGAACTCATTGTGCAAAAGTTTGTATATCAAGGATAAACTACAGTAAATGACTTATCAAGTAGAGCAATCCAATGTAACACGCTTATTTAACTCCACTTGGTTACTTTAAACTTTTTAGCATGCAATTATTGTCCGACTTAAAGCCAAAACAAGTTTAGTGTAATCTATGGAGTACAAAGCACTCGTTAGCGGTCTAGCATGGAAGAATACACAACAATGTTGTACAAAAAAGCCATTTATTTCCTTTTCAAGATCAAAAACACCGTCTCACAGGATACCATGTCCACTTTGAAACTAGCATAAAACATGAAATCTACTGAGCCATAGCAACATTTTGCATATACAATGGCCTTTTCCAATGATCACTTAGCTTGTTGCATTGACAATGGATAGCAAGGCAAATATGTGTGATGTTGTTTGAAGGAAGCAAATATCTTTAAGAAGTCACTGATTTATACTACTGTTGCAGACATATTGTTACTTTACTAGCAAAAGTATGGTTCTTAATTGACATTGAGAGAAAAAATCGACATTTTTCTAAGGAAAATGATTGGAACACTTTTACAAATGTGTTTTAAAGGAAGTTTTGGTGGGGTAGAATGGGGGAATGATGTAATGATGTGGAGACCTTGTTTAACAAATGACCATAAAGTCATGTTTGTGAGGCATTTTCTATGCTATCGGAATATTGACGTTGATCAATATTCATTGAAGAACACGAAAATTACCTTTAAAACAGAAACCGTTGATGCATTTCTATTATAATATTATATAGAGGCAGAAGTAAGAGCGGAAGTCGTGGTTTATAAAACAAGACAACACCATTGCCATTTTCTGTAGATAATGTGAGACAATGCATCATGGACAGAGCTCACACGTGTCTTTTCATGCCATACACCTCTTTTTGATAACTTTGGATAGACCCACGTGCTCGTGAATTTGCATGAAGATATTCTCTTTCATAAACAACACACTGGACTTTCTTTCTTTCAACAAGACAAAAAAAGGTAATCCCGGGTTATGCTAAACAAAGCTCGCATATAGGGAGCAACCAACACGTTGTTTTCTTGTGGTGCATTATATAATTAAAATATCATTATTGATCGCTCCAAACCATTAGTCCAGTAGCTCATAGTATGTCACATGACACGCTTTGTGGCTACGCCCCTTTCCCTTGTTATTACGCCTTTTGTGGAACATGTCATAGTTGCACGCTTTTGTTCAAATGGCTTTATTTTGGCGTGGATCTTAACCCAACATGGATGGTCTCATAGCGGTTGGCATTGCAACGACGCCATTTGAGTTGCATATGGTGCCTTGATTAGACTTTAACAGGTAAGTAGATGACAAAGCTTTATGATGCTCATGAGCTGTCTCCATGGGTTACCAACCCCCACAATGCTGTGTAGCACGTGTTGCAATCATGGTATGTGCTACCAGACATTACCATGTACTATGTTAGCTACTCATACACAATATCCCCAACATTTTCCGTTGTTTACATGGTCACATTTTCCAACAATCCTTGCACGGTGGGATTGGCTACCATTGTTAACCACAGTCAGCCCCGCGCATCCTCGTGCATCTTTAACATGACAGGCATGACGCGTAAGGCTTGGTATCCCATTAGACATGTAGTTTGCCATTGTACGTCATTGGAAGACATGCAACTATATGTGGATGATAACTTGTTTGAATGGAAAGAGTGTGTGTCATGCGCTATTGGTGTGTAAAATCCTTGAGCATTTCCAACGTGAAGTAGCGACCATATTTGTATTGTACGTCTGGTTGTTTTGGAAGTGAACAACCTTGCTCCTACCCTCGTTCATGGTTACCCTTCTTGCTTTGCACAGAGAGTGTGACACTTTTACACGCCATGGTTTGCATTTTCTGTTGGAGCAGTAGACTGCACACATGTTCTAGTGATTGTGCTAAAATTTTGAAGGGTTGTAATTTTTAAAACAAATGAAAGACATCACAGATTGTATTGGATGCCTGTCATGCTGACTTGAAGCTCACCTATGTCACTAACTGACAGGAGGAGACAGCAAACAACCTTTGCATTTTCCTTACATTATTTACGTTGCAATTTGTGACTTCCTCTGGACACACTTCCTTTTAGTAGACCTAGGCTTTCTAGAGGGTTATGGCCTATACACATATCATAGAGATTGTTGGTATCATTGGAACGAGTTTGGCAACAGTTCAAGTTAGCTGTAGGATGCAAAATAGCTTTTAATAAGAGCCATGCCTTTGCTTGGCAAAGGCATGGCTCTTATTAAAAGCTATTTTGAAAACATGTTTTCATCTCCTACATAGGATGCCATACTACAATATGCAGTTTTAGCCACACCTTGTACTCACATGTTTTTCCGTACACAACATGATCATAAGTAGGTTACAACATGATGAAGAGGATGATGACGTTGTCAATACCAACATTGTTCCTATACTAGTACGACCAAGACCACAAGTGCAATGACAACATGTTGATCTGAAAATGACAAGTTTGAAGATGGGATTGCAAATGCGGTGTGGACTGAAGATGTCGTCTAGAGAAACGAGGTAGACACCGCACAAGGTGCAAACACACACTAAGAACATGATCCACAAACAACAATTACACGTTCTCACTCTCTCCCACATCTTCTCTATCTAATGATCTTGTTACAACCAAACCTGGCTTTCTGGTGTAAGGATGCATACAAACATGGGAAAAAGCATTGCTACATGTCGCATGTCCTGGTGTTTGGTCCTGCATGGTGCCATTGCATTACTTGACACAGGCTAGAAGCTAACATCAAGCACAATGGAACAGACAACACTGCACCTCACTTCACTTTGAATGTGTAGATATCTCCATTTCTTTCTTTGTGAAATTGAGTAGAACAGGCTTGTGTTACGGCTTCACGCTAGTCATGTAGTCAAGGATGGTCACGATCAGGCCATACGAAGTGCGTGGTCCATCTTTGATGACACACTCAACCTTAGCAGCTGTTTGAATGAATTCCCACCCTTCTCAAAGTACTTGTCCAGTCATCTCTTACAATTTACTCCTTTTCCCTATCTTTGACCTCCATGCACTCCTCATCGAAAGATGCAACCCGAGACGATGGCAAGATTACATCGCCACATGCCTTATTCAAACTCCATAACATGGTTGCCATGTCATATAGAGTGAAGAAGGTACCCTCCAACTTCATCTGTTTGAGGTACCCATGCTTGATGTTTGTCCAATCAATGTTTTACATGTCAAGCTCCCATGCCCCCCCCCATGCAATGGACCACCACATTGTCTAGTGATGGTGTACACCAACTTCCACATGTCGATGAGTTTGTTCATGCGCGAGAGAATTATACCCTAGTCTTGCCCAAGCTCAAATGCAATGTTCACCTTGGGCTGAAAATGATTGTGCAGCCTGGTTAGAAACCCACTGGAGCTGTTAACATTTGGAAAGAAATAAAGGGCGATGCTGGCAAGAATGACATGATAATCAACATCCTTTGAGAATTATAGTAGTGTACTTTGTGTTAAAAGATGACCATGCGCAAGGGAGGACGACACTAAAGCCTCCAAAACCACAGGCTTTGTGGCATGGGCTGCATATACTAGTCATGGCATACGCTTTGCGGCCACTGCATTTTCCACTTCTTTTGGTGGCAGAAAATTACGAGCATCAACGCAACGCCTGCGGGCTACCAACGATCTGGAAAGGCAAAAGTGGGCAGTATCGTCTGTGCACAATGTAGAGTTTATCATTTCTAACTAGTTGATGATATTTAAATACATTTCTTGGGCTGTTTCAACGCACGGAGGAGGACCGCTCGTCCTCTTGACATGAGGTCCACACAAGGGAGTGGATTAGAACATGTGGATCCATTTGGAAAACGGAGTGATAGATGATGCAACAAGAAAGTAAAAGGTTGTAGGTGATCCATTGTTGCTGGAATTTGCAAACAACAGTTGGCTAGAAACTACAGTGTATGTGTGGTCCATGGTCAATTTGACACAAGTAATTTAGTTATGAAAAATGAGGTGAATGACGTTGGACTCCATAGACACAACCACTAACATATCGGAGTCAAAGCACTTTCATGCAGTATGATGGCAATACACTGCATGTGACGCGATCGTGTAATCTCATTTCCCCCATGTTTCTACTAAAATCACTATAACTTATGAAAATTGCAAAAAACAAGTCAAAGTGTATATACAATGTTAAATACTTGTGGTGTCGGTCATTGATAAATTACAACTCTCGACATGTATCGGAATGACATGGGGACTGCGACACTTCATTTTGACATGTTTCTAAGCGATGTGATGACATGTTTACTATCATGACGCCAAACCGGTTTTGACAAGCCCTCTACAACACACATGGACAAACTAGGATGACAAAACATGGAGAGCAAGGTGGAAGCCATTAACATGGGCTCACATTGTTGTGATTTACCCAATTTTGATGGCCATAACTGGCTTAAATGCATTTTTTGGCACATCTTATGTGCTATGGAGGGACCAACATTTACCTACAAGAATGGAGGGAGGCAAGGTTCAAATCCTTGTCTTTATAGCATCTAAGGTCCCCGAGGAGACCCTGGAGTCTATGACATTATGGCTATGAGCTGAAGGATAATTGGTCAACCTAGTACTACAACTTCCTACTACAACCTCCTACAACATCTCAATACGATTTTAGTTGCCAATGACCCTTCATTTTTTAGGTAACTCTGGATCTGGATTGGGTGGTCATGTAACCATCAAAGAGGTTACGGAGCGACCTATAACCTCTAAGGAAAGTGCCTGCAAGGAGCCCCTCCCCCCTCCCTAGGACTACCCAAATGGGCTGGGATCACTTGGTACACCGTGCTTTCAGATATCAACTCATGCCTTTAGATTCCTTCACATGCGTAAGGAGCCATCCTCTACAAGCCTCAGCCTCTGACTTTAGAAGCAAGTGCCTTAGGAAGAACATCCTACAAAAGCATGTGCCTTCTCATGTACAATCTAGTGGCATTGTCAGCAGCCTTCTACAGGCCTGATTTTCCGTGCTTAGTCTCAAGGCATCCAGGGGGATTACACTATGGGCCCATAAGTTCACACTTATGGCTACATCCGTGCACCTGGTTCAAGGAGATCTTCATGTACTTAATCGTATGCTTTACAAGTACCTATAAACATTTCATGTTTTAATGTCCACACGATGTCCTTGTAGACTACAATACAAAGTCACACATCCACAATTCAAGAAATCTTAGCATGGAATTAGAGCATGACAGCGGCCTTACAAAACAAGAAGTCCTCTACCACACGCGTAGCACGGTGGAAGGCAAGGCTAAAGACATCTACAACGTGGAAGTAGTTGCAGACTCCTAATGCCTTCAACAACAGGCTTTCACCACAAGCCTATCCTTTCAAGAAGTGTACCAGATTCTGGACATCCAAGCACTCCAATTCCTAATCACCCGGTGACTCATAACTCTTTGCTTAAAGAGTTATGTACTTCAAGCCTACGTGAAAAATCCAAACGGCGGGCACAAGGAGAAGAATCAGCTACTCCATTGTACACAACGTCCGCTATGGAAGCTAGAGAAGCAACATATCCTCTCATATGGATATCACATATTGCTACAATACCATATGTAATCATAGTTGAAAAATCTGGAGAAGGAGCACATGTTCCATAAGGGATAGTAGAAATTGCTATAGCAATTTGCACAACACTAGATGTTGAAGCTGGGATATGAATTAGATTGTCCATAGACACAACGACTAGTGTAACGAGGTTAGTACTTCAAGCCTACGTGAAAAATCCAAACGGCGGGCACAAGGAGAAGAATCAGCTACTCCATTGTACACAACGTCCGCTATGGAAGCTAGAGAAGCAACATATCCTCTCATATGGAAATCACATATTGCTACAATACCATATGTAATCATAGTTGAAAAATCTGGAGAAGGAGCACATGTTCCATAAGGGATAGTAGAAATTGCTATAGAAATTTGCACAACACTAGATGTTGAAGCTGGGATAGGAATTAGATTGTCCATAGACGCAACGACTAGTGTAACAACGCTTGGCATCAAGCCAGCTGATGAAGCTGCAATAAGAGCATGTTTGTACCCGGCAAAAACGGACACTACTATAACTTGTCACAACAAAGTAGCTGACAAAGCTAGAATGGCTCCACATTTTTCATTGATGGTAGCGGACACTATTGTGCTTATATACATCAAAATAGCCGACAAGGCTAGAAGAGCAGTGACTTTTCCCCCGTCAGAGGCAGATACTATCGTAACAATTTACAATAAACCAGCTCAAATAACTGCAATACGTACATATTCGTCCACTACAATAGTTGGCATTACAACTTCTTAAAAAAACTAGGTAACAAAGCTAGAACAATGGTAGAGTTGTCCATGGCAGCACGAGACACACCTATATCATTTCAGAGCAAACTAGTTGATGAATTTGGAACATGAACATAGATGTTCTCAGTAGTAGTGGACACGAATGCAAATTCTTCTTCAAGACTAGCTGACAAAGCTAGTATAAGCATAACAGATAAGTTAATGCAGACGCAAATCACCATTTTCCTTGTTGATATGGTAGGGAAAGGTTTTGGAAAGTAGAGCTCCTACTCACCGTCAAGGCACCACCAACTTTTTGATGTCTTTGTGCAGGCATTCAACACTTCTCCTTGGCTCGTGACGATAAATCAAACTACTCAATACGTCTTGTAGAGCTGGAAATATTTCAAAAGAGCATGAGCCTTGGAAAAATACCATTATCAACTTTGAAGATCCATGTTATACCGAAGGAGCCAGCAATATTCACAAAAAAATCCACAAGCTATAAAAGAAGACAATATGTAATGGCCACCTCCTCATTGGGTCCATATCAGGACTAGCCAATACAACATAATCTCCATTGTTTTTTCCCTTGCCAATTGGGTAACCCTAAGCCGCCATTTTCATCGAAGTTGTGCCCACTACCCTGTAGTGTACATGAGAGGCACTGAACATGTGGTGTCATCAATAGTTTATTATTCCTCCATGGTTATAATGCTTGTGACATGGCTATCTAAATTCATAAAGTAATTGATGATCTACATACCATGATGAATACTTCAAGAAAAATCCACTCCTTGAAGTTCGCGTGATGCCGTCCTTGAAGTTCCACTCATGCGCACCAGATAAGTGAACATCTCCATGTTTTCCACGTTCTCTGATACCACCGACACTACTTGCTCCATCCACGCCTCTTTTAGGAGGACCAGAGGTGAAAGAAAGGAAAAGGAATATTTCACCTTGTTTGGAATGTCTAGAAAAGCAAGGCTCTAGTTTTCTTCATTTTCGTATTCCATGTTGGAGAAATTCAATAATTGAAGCCCTATTATCAGTGGTACATCGGGGGATGTTCCTTGTGATGCAATAGCTGATGGATGGTTTTTGATGATCTCGACATCATGGAAAACATCTTCCTTGCTTTCGATATCACACAATCTCACACCAAAGTACAAGGAGCAATCCATTGCCACAAGGCTCTAGGAAGAGAACATAATTTCTACAACTCATGGATCCACAGAGTTGGAGAAAATCCTCAAGGCCACCCTTCTAAGTGATTTCTCTTGAATAGGACATTCAGTGGCATTTATAGTTGGCATGGAGGCCTTGACTCAGCCTTTACACGCTCCTACAATTGAAGGGAGAATGTCCATAACCTATGTTATAGAGATTACCAACAACTTCCAACTCCATCCGCAAAAAGGTGAAAAAAACTTTAACTTCAATGGGGAATTGAATGGACGGGTGATGTTTAAGAAAGTTTATTACCAATGGGTACATTTTTTAGAACATCTCTGGCCATCATGCTCGGAAAGCACCAAAACTTGCAATAGACACGATCCTTCTTTTTCAGAATGAGTGTGGAAGTTCGATGAAACCTCCCCCTTCGGGCCAGACATGATTCAATGGTTGTGAGCAGCCGACGGCCGGCCGTCATGCTGTGGACTGGCAACCTTGTGCAAACGCTTGCTTGCTCATAGCAAATCAACTTCTTGCTTGGGACCAATGAATTGGTCACTTTAGCAACCTTTCGAAGCACCCTTGGTGCTGATGTAGGGACCGCAAACCTTGCAACAATCCGCAAATGCCACGAGGGCGTGAATGTCTACGGATACGTGTAGGGAAAAAGGTTAGGCGGGAGAGCGAGCTAAGGCTTGCTCACATGGTTGGAAAACACCAAAATAAAGGGCGTACAAGATGGGAGGGGCAAACCTGTTCGCGCCCGCAAATTTTGTGGACGGAAATCCATTGCCGTGGGACAAAAGTGCTCATTACTTCTAGTCTATTCACCTCACGCCCCAACCATTTTATGTTTGGCCAGTTACCATCCAATCATTGTTTAAGTCTTGGACACCGACTACGCCAGTTCTATAACAACCATTATAGGAGTAACATCACCTCTTGTAAGCAACTACACCATGTGTTTTTAAGATAAGGATGCTCCCACTATTACATCTGGGACCTTCTTCAACATCGATCGTCATCAACTGAGGAGGGGTGTTGTGACTTACCCAGCTTTGTTCGGATGCATCTTGTGCTACAGTTCAATTGCTTTGATGGACCAAGAATCACCTCCTATAATTAATGGAGGCAAGGTTCAAAACCTTACCTTTACAACATCTATGATACTCTTGGAGAATATTGGAGGTTATGGCCCTTGGTCAACCTATTCCTCCAACATCCTAGAAACATTTGGTAGTGTTTTAGTTGCCAATGACTCTTCAGGTTCCACGCCACTCTTGAGGTGGTTTAGGCAGTTTTTTAACCACCAGGAGGTTATCCAACTACCAGTAACCTCTCAGGCAAATGCATGCAAGGAGCCCCCCACTCTAAGACTGCTTGAAGGGGCTCAAGTCAGTTGTACCAATATGCTTTCTGACTCCAATGCATACCTTGATAAATGCTTTGAAAGCCTGCCTCAACAAGCCTCAGCCTCTGACATTCTAAGCCACTACTTTTGAATGCACCT
Source organism: Penium margaritaceum (assembly GCA_023375785.1). Taxonomy (NCBI): domain Eukaryota; kingdom Viridiplantae; phylum Streptophyta; class Zygnematophyceae; order Desmidiales; family Peniaceae; genus Penium; species Penium margaritaceum. The sequence goes on along the minus strand of SZWC01000648.1, from coordinate 165,717 downwards.
TTGACAATGACATGTGCTTTATTTAGTGTAAGCTAATGGCTACACAAGAAGTCTTCTCTGGGTATTGTTTCCTAGACTTTGTCTTTAGGCGTCCGGGGCAGGCGCCCTATAAGCCCACGTGTTAACACTTGTGGATATTTCCGTGTAGCTACTTCAAGAAACTATTCAAATAATTCTCTATGTTATTGACAAATGCCTACCAAAATTTTAGCATCCAACGCCCACGCCCTCCTCATCCTGAATACTGTACATGTTAACCCATCCACATTTTGGAAATCATAACATGAATGACCATCGAAACCACCTCCTGTTAAATCTATGTCATTGTAGGTTCAATTTTAGAACAGAACATTGATCGCTTCATTATTGATCTTTGAGCCTGGATGGATAGATTGGAAATTCCTACAAGTTTCAGACCATGAACCATCATGAATTATAGTGAATTACAAGCACGTGAGGCATTTTCTAATGTGAGAAATACGTGATCCCAAGTTTTTGATTTTTTCTTTAAAAGAAGTTTCCGTTAGAATAAGACTGATTATGTGCAGGTTTCTGATACAAGAGGAGGGTAGTATCATAAGAAAAAATGTAGCAAACTTGCGTGTCTTTTCTATTGACATCGGAGATGTTTTGTGCCTCATTAGAGGAGTATTGAACACATATGAAGGATTGGAAGTGGGTATCTTCACAGCAAGCTAATCAAAGTTCATACTCTGTAAACAAATGTTGAATTTTACATGTTCTCAGAGGTAGGCAACAGAATGACAGCAATGGGGGCTATCAAACGTATACTTATGAGCTAATTGATATTGAGTTGGATGAAATGCTCCGAACAAGCGTTTTGTCATGCATTCTTCTCCATCTACCATGTGCCGTGCTTTCATGTTTGGATCACCGGGACTTCCGCAAAACTAGCATAAACAAATGTACTCTCTCTTGCAACCATACAAGCCTTGTTATGACCCGTGATTATTGTAGGTCTCATGAAACTAGACCTTTACAAAATCCATCACTAGATCCAAATGCAGGGAAAGGAAAAAGAAGGCGGTATTAAATACTCATAACGGGCACTTCAAGGTCATGACATGAAGTAATAAAGTTGTAATAGTATGGTAGTAGTGTATAACTCAAGTATTCGTACATGAAGTAGACCATCTTTTCATTGAGTAGCTTATCCTCTTGGAATGCTCTGACACTTAAACGGTGGTCATGCCTAGAAAAAAGTCACCACTTGCAAAACATTTTCAAATCAAAGGGTACCATTAGAAAGAAGAATCAATAATAGGACAATATGTAATGTGGTCCATGTCGAATAAAATAGACTTTTTTCCGGTGCATCGAAATCGCAAGACAAAAGCTTTTTGTATATTGTTTTTCTATTTTATTACATGCACAAAGGAATCTCATTAATTTGAGTATATACCATAATACTTCATTCCGTGATGTTTTCCTCTTGGCACTAGAGGCCTCAATTACTTGCATTTTTTGTTCCATGTTTTCTCACAAATGGTTTACCCAACAATCTTCGCATACCTAAAACATAGCTAAAATGCTCATTTTATCAAGACCTTCAAGAGTGGTATCTTATACATTGGAATATCTCATGTGTCCTCTTCTATCTTCTGCTGTTTTGATTTGTTACTTGCCTTCCAATTATTGTTGTTTTCAAAACAATTTTGGATCACTTCAGAGCATCGTGCTCCAACTTTGTGATGAGGACCAATGTACACATGATGCAAAAGTTCAATCATCGAGGTTATGACTACTATGAAAATCTTTCTATGGTAATTTAAAATGTTTGTATGAATCACTCACTTCTTTCTACATGCTCCTTGAAATCATGATCCATTATTGGACAACAAACATTCGTTCTTTCTTCAAACAAGATAAGGACGTACTTTCTTGTCTATGGCTATAAGCTTTCATCATA
>SZWC01000648.1:153495-163696 GCA_023375785.1 Penium margaritaceum | reverse complement strand
GAGGACCAATGTACACATGATGCAAAAGTTCAATCATCGAGGTTATGACTACTATGAAAATCTTTCTATGGTAATTTAAAATGTTTGTATGAATCACTCACTTCTTTCTACATGCTCCTTGAAATCATGATCCATTATTGGACAACAAACATTCGTTCTTTCTTCAAACAAGATAAGGACGTACTTTCTTGTCTATGGCTATAAGCTTTCATCATACATCTGAACAAATTATGGTAATAGATTACCCAGTATGGAAAACAATATCACCATGTGTCGTGTATTAATGTGTTATACAATTCAATTATATGTCCTTGTATTTTGTGTAGCGAGCTACTTTCATGGTAACACATGATGGTCGTTACACCCCAAATTCACCTTTAATGTGTGGTCAATATTGTGTAATGAAAAGAAGATGGGGAATAGGAAGAAAGTTACATGAATTGGGATACTTGATAATCATCTTAACATTATCATTTTGTACTAACACTAATGGTGAGCTTGTGTACTCAAGCAAGAAGGCAAACTTGACTTTACCCATGAGCTTGTGGATGTTATTTGAATGATTCATGTGAACCTCCCGTGTGAATTGCTCCTTAAAGAAACTTTGTAAAATATTTTAAGGGTTTATAGAGTACGTATACGTCCTCTTGTGGAAGTGTACAATTTTCGCTGAACATTAATATGTTGTTGTTTTGCTTTACAACCACACCGTAGAATGTTTGGACATTGGTCAAATTTGTATCAAACGTGTGAAATCTAGCATTGATGGGTGGAAACATCGGCCAACTTTACCACGTATGATTGGCACATAAATTTATACGTTTCCATCCGAATGACAATGAATTAGGTGACATAAATTCTACCCGGATCAACTGGAAAATTTATTCCACTTTACAACGTGACATGGGAATATGTTGAGTAGTGGAGGGGTAGGCGAGCATAAGCAAGTCAAACTAGTAAGATGCGCAAGGTTACGATTGAGTGACAGAAACACGGAGACAAATTCAAGAGTTAGATGATTGTGTTTTCGTTTTTGAATACAACATTGTGAATCATGGACATTGCCCTATACCTGTTTTCGAACGACAATGGTATCTTTGCACATACTCAAATCTAGATTAGTAGTACAATTTTGTCTTGAAGCCCGATATGCTCCATACACTTTGTATCCATTCTCATCATCAACTGTAGCTTCTTTGTCAAGTTTTGTTGTTTACAATGTCATTCTCCCATGTCATATTGTTTTTTACTTTATACATTTGATTCCCACCATTTTATCAAAAGATCAATCATATGCTATTTTCCCCCCATGGTTTGAGCATCTTCGCTAGTTACAAACAAGTGTTCACGGTTTATATCAAAATGCTGGTCTTTCATGTGCAAGAGGAATACAAAACGTAATACTCATGGAATTGGATGGCCATTCAGAAGTCGCCCATTGTAACATAGCTTAAAATGGAAAATGCATCCATCATCCTTGTATATCATTTATCGTGATTAAAGATACCTTCCAAACTAGTACATATTCTTAAAACATAAGTGAACATAAGAGCCGTTTCTTGACTTTAAAAGGTGAAATGAAGTATGCTTCACATGCTGGGGTGATATATCACATAATTGCGGATGTCGCAATTTGTGAAGATAGTGACGCGTGGTAATGGCTGCGAATGACATTTTGAATTCTTCAAAGCACGCTTGACATTCCATGCATCCATAGTTGCCATTGAGAGTGAAGTTGGACCTTTCCACTTTGTACCAATATCAGCTAGTGTTCATGTGGAGGGGATTTGCATGCAAGATTAATTTCACAATCACAATTAAACTGTTGTGAGATCTTAGTGAATCCCTTGAATCCTTTCCAAAAGAGAAAAATATCCACAAGGATGGGCGTGTGTTAGGTTAAGGTTACCCTACTAATCTTTAAAGTTTTCAAATTTGCTATTTATGTGATCCTTACGTTCATTCAAGGTTTTGGGTCATACAGTTATTCAGGTGGGTCTTTAACTTTTGTCGAGCGCAAAAAGCGGATCCTTAAACTTGATTACGACCCTATTTGACATTGCCAATTTAGGCCATAGCGTCGTGGAAGGCCAGTCTTACGAGGTGGCTTTCCATTTTCTTGCGGAAATCCGCCTCGTCAGACTGGCACATCACTCATTTGAAGCACACAACTCGGGTCTTTGAGCTGGGTGCGAGCAAAAACGGTCAATAATTTGACCATAACACACAGAATAACAGGCAAATGAACTTCTATATGAAAGGTATAGTGAAACCTGGTTATAAGATATAAATTTTAAAAATATCACCCAAAAGAATTATTTACGTGGTACCAAACTAATTCGACTAATTTAAGTTTTTGTTTAACAACATTGACCAAAACATGTTTAACATCAGAATTAAAGATCACTAGGGTGCACTTTGGCAGAGACGAGGAGTGGCTACGGATTTGACATTGCCAACGCTTGTTTGTTTCCAGACATTTTCATGCACTTCGACCACCACCATGGGAGCGTTGATAGCACATGCCAATTTACGATGCGTTCCACTATATCATCTCTTGTTTCATAACTTGCATTTGGTTACTTCAATTCTCATCTTAGATGGTGTACAAAATTTTCTTCAAGTTATCGACGGCTTCTATTCGGCTAGTCGCATCTGAAGTGGCCATGTTTTTACTAACAAGAGTCATAAAGGAGATAAGGAGGTTTTGTCTCATTACAAAAAGCAACAATCAACCTTATTGCATGGCATCCCCTAATCAGAAAAACAATTTGCCATATCCTTCACTCGAGTGCTATCCTAGTGTAAGGTGATGTGAAAAACTAACCATTCTTGAAAAATGAAAAGTGTTAATGTAAAAAAAATTGTGGTTGATTTTTTTATAATAAAAAACTATAAACTGAAGTTTATTACTTTGCATATATGGTTGCCAATGACATTTTCAGCCGAGAATCAAAGTGTTCGAGTCCGAGGTCGTTGTGGAATTGAGCACCCTCCACATAATCAATGTGCAAGTTTGAGAAGTTTTGCGGTATTAGTGTTAAAACAAAAAATATCTGAACAGGATTTTTGTGCACCTTTAAAGACATTCAAGACAAAAAAATCACCTTACACTATGGTATGTAATTCACCTACTTGAATGTTTTGAGTTTTCATCACCCCATTCACTCCTAGAGCTCTCACTAGCTACCAAAATCTAACGTAAACACCCATATAGGAATTGTTTCCAACAAGCTCCACTATAACACTCGTTGTGGGTTTTGTCAAGATTTACGTCATTCCCTCTCCTTGTGGTAGTGGAGTCTACGAGGTTATGTTCAAAGCGAAGGAAACTCTAGCCTCCAAAAAACACAAGCATGTGCCAAAAGACCTTTTGTTTCCTGGACATGGACATTATGTTTGGTGAGAATGTGGTTGTTTTGACGATGGATGATGGGAGTTTTCCAGGTTTAACGTGGTAGTGTCCACAAGTGCCTTTCCCACATGTATTACAAGGACACCTACATGACGTGGTTGGTTTTTTGTGACTCAAATGTGTTCACAGCTGAATTGCAGAACATGGTTGAAATATATTTGTTGATCCACATCTGAATTGAGTGGTTTGTTGATTGATGTTCCCACATTTTATTCTTAAGCAGCTTATCATACTTTTCTTAGCATCTAAATGCAGTTGTCCCTCTATCCATTAGCCTATACCAATGGCATGCATAACCAATTACCTCACAACATGAAAGTGTGCATGAACAAGTACATTGGAAAGTGAAGAAACTAGTGAACATGGAATGTTTATAGAATCTAGTTTATATTGCATGAAGCCCTTTCCTGTCATAATATTATGGAAATGTACATATGGGCTTGTCTGCAAACTTGTGTGTGGCTGTTTTGTGAAGAATTCTTGCATGCAGAAATACACTTACAATGATTTTCAACTGTTTGAATTTGAGATGACGAACCACAACTCGTCAATGGCCCTCATAATTGGTGTGGATTGACCTTTTAGCCATCTCTCCATGTGTGCATGGATGCGTAGAACCCATCTATGAGCTGCTTGACAGGGCAACTTGGTGGCGAGCTTACCTACGTATGTCCTAGCTACACAACTCTTCATTAGCGATCTAGCCATTCAGCAATTGGCACCAAGATGACTTTGACCCTTAGACATGCCATTTATCATCTATTTGATTTATTGATATTGCACAGGATGTGAAAGACGAAGGGTCCATGAAGTGTGAAAAATGATTACATCAATCTCTCTACTGCGGTCATCTGAAATCAATTGAGACTACTATCACAAGTACTGATCCCTACCAAAGTCAACCCTTACAGCAAACCCACGTAGGATACACCCCTCAAAATCGTAGACAAACTACGAATGTTCTGTTTTCTCATGGCTGGTGAGAAGTGAATATATGTGCGGTTTTGGGGATTTCACATGGTATAAACACGTACATGCAAGGAAATGAAAGATCATGTAGTGAAAGATAGATATGTACGTGTTATAAGAAAAACTCGCTTGACGCCACCCTTTCCTTTTGTCGGCATAAATGGCTTCAGGGGTGGTTTCCACAGAATTTGGTGAGCGTGGTTATTATATTTGAAATCCAACAAGGGTTGACTATAGCATAGTTGTAGTCCCTTTTGTGACCTCAAAAATGAAAACTCCAAAACCCAGGTGGATTGCAGTGCGACATGAGCAAGGAAGGGGAGATTGAGCCTTGACTCCTCTCCACACGTCCCTAAAGGCATGAGCGTGCAAGCCGAGGATGTATACCCACTATCTTTGAACTTGAAAATGCAGTTATGTTTTCCATACGAGTTTGTAAAGTTTCACCTTAATGCGCACCACTAATACTTAGGGATAGTGGACTCAAGTCAGAACGCCTAGAGTAGGTGCTCTAGGATTGCAGTGGCGCTTTCATGGTCAAAGACACCTACTATGAGCTCCAGGGTACGGACATTCATTAGCACAAAGGACTCATAAAAGGAGGGCTCGCATTTGCAACCAAATCGCATCACGTTCATATACAATTCCTTAAAAGGGAACAAAGGTTTGAGCCGGGTATGGATGAGCTATACGTTGTCTTTGGCAACGACTCCTTGCTTTTCCAGAAGAGAAGGACTAAATTCCATAAAGTGTTCCGGAGGCATGTTGACTCATGTGGTCTATGTGAAAACATGTTTGACTTGTCTGAAAACGCTATTGGAGCACTTGCTCCCGTGCAAGGATCATGGTTTTGGATTATGAGAAATGCTCACAAGAGAACGGGGAGTAAGAAGAGTAGGTGGAGGGGTTTCACCAATCTCGCCCCCAAAATCTTGGGGTGCTGGTTAATGTCATTGTGTGGAGGTTGCCGTGGCGTTTTCATGATTTGGTTCCTCAGAAGCACCTCCACAAAGAGCAGGATTTTAGTAGTGGCCCTTATTTGCGTTTTGTTATGGTGGTAACAATAAACTACACATTAGCAGCCAGCTTTCCTACAGCAAATTAGAAGTAAGCTGATTCTGAAAGGTCCCTTGCATACACACCTAGACAGCACAAGACAACCTGGATGCTGTGACTTATCACCAAGAGCCATTTCTTGACAGGAAGAAGAGAACAAACGGCGATGTTACGGGGTACCCCGTTTTGGAGCGTCGACAGCGCTATGTACCCATTGCGGCAGATTTCGATCCCCACTCGCCCCGGGTCTCGTCTTTAGCTATTGAAATGCCCTGACTTGAAAACTTTGAGCATAGGCTGCGTCGCAACATGTGTGTCAGACACGAGGTACTTCGTCGGGTAAATTTTCATTCTCCATTAGTGTACATTTTTTTGACTTTGGCGTATTCTTTTAATGCAAAAATGCTTTGGATACTGTATTCTATCGGTAAGGAGGTCGTAATGGACGACATGATGTCCTCCTTTCTTGCCAAAAACACCATCTCTTGGCGGGGTATTTCAGTACATTCTCAATACTTGTCATTTGGGGGTACTTTGGAGCAACACGACATACCCCGCAGGGCACCACGACATCATACGGGGCTTCTTATGACGAGAGTTTGGAAGTCGGGGTCCTCTGTGCCGAAAAAATTGAGGCCAGGCCACTCTTTTACTAGATTTTCGATGTTGGGGGGTTTGGCGATATCGGTTCCGAAACCCGGGGTACGCGGAAATTTTCCTGGAGAGCAAAACAGGAATTGATAGATTGCGGGGCCAAGCCCATATCCAGTACGTTTATGATCATACGCTTTCTGCGAGGAGCAAGAGAGTCCCTAGTTGAAGCCCACTGGCGAAGACGCAGCGCGGCTGTGACATGTAGCGGCGTCAGACGGAACGGGCCGAGCATTTGGCGGGACGCGTGAACGATTCTGGATCCTTTTTCTGTTTCTCACAGGCATCTTCTGCATTTGCCAGCGGTCTGTCATCAAATCATGCATTTGGAAGGAATTGATCCCACTTTATGTGCCCACACCGCCCAACGACCAGCCAGAGTCGTGGATCTCTCATCGAGCACATTCTGCACTTTGAGACAGTTCTCTCCTTTTAAGAAAAGGTCGAGAAATTCGCACGGCAGATTATATCTTACCAAGGTGGACTTTTTTTCTGCGAGACGAATGATAACTGTCCTGTGTGTAAAAAGGCACCATGAGTACATCTGACGACGCGACACCACTGGACTCGAGGGGTAGGCATTGGCACAGACAATTTGCCGTGGGAGGTTTGGGATTGGGGAGGAGTTGGATTGGGAGGGTGGGGGGAGGATTTTCTTCGTAGTTCTAGGGCCCCTTCCAGAGAGTAAAAGTAATGCAGCTGAGTAATAGCTAAATAAATATTTCGGACAGATTTCCGAGGTTCCTAAATGTTGACATTTATCTTTAACAACACATTTGAGTACCGAAATTCAGGCTTCTGTCGTCCTGACCTTCTCTCGAATTCAGTGATAAATTTAGCGGCTCTCTAGGATTGACGGTCTTCATCCCTCCGATTAAGATCCGATGTGGTAAAGAAGGGGTATTACCTCTATGTACTCAAAAACGAAGGTAGCGAACGGCGCAGATGCTACGTCGGACTCTACGTGAGAACCGATTCGTGAGAGTCATGTAATTTCCGATGAAGCATAGACGCCGCTGAGTTTTTCGGTTGCCAGGAGATGTATACAGATGAAACCCCTTTCTTTCCTGGGCAATTTCGGTCAGATAAAAACCTTCGACCTTACTTCCTCGCTGAATTGACGAGTATGTTCATTTGAGAACTAGTCCAGAAGGAAGCTTGAACGTCGGTATTCCGACGTCCAAGAAGTTTATCCGCACACCAAAAATCAGGAATGCTGTCCAAGACGTGTCTCTCCCCTTGTTCAGGGAGAAACACAGAGCCTAGGTATGTCACGAAACCTGTGAACAGGAGCAATGTTGCGGAACATTGCCGCTGCAGCTCCGCTTCAGCGGCAGTGCTCCGGTGTGACCAGTTGAAAATTAATACTCTTTTTACCGGCACTTATCTGCTCTAAAAAAACGTGGGTGCCTTTGGATTGAATGCAGTCTACACGTTTAGATTCCGACTTTGAGCAGGTCGAATCCGACTCTACCGTCCGCAGACAGCGTCGATGCTTGTTTTCATTCTTTATCCGGACGTCCGATTTTGAAACTGGTCATGAGCAAGATGTAGAGATGGCGAATCCGAGTCCAATGCGCTATCAGCTTTGCTTTCCAAACGAAAAGGCCCCTAGGTTTTACAGAGCAACACGCGCGCAAGCCCAAGCCCACAAACACCGACGGGCATCACAGCAAGCACCAGCGAAGTTCCTCGATTATTGCGGTACACCAGTAAAGCTCGAGGAGCGATCGTATCACCCCTCTCTGACAATCCTTTCAGGTCTTGGGCCGGCGTGCCGCACCCACCGTCGATTGTCGTCGGAGAGTCTCCGATGGACCTTATGCTGAAATGCGCTAGTTTATGCTAGGTTCCGTAAGGAAGTATGACATTTGTCAACCTCTAAGCGTGAGGATTGGAATACTGAACGATCGATTATTGACTGATTCGTGATTGCTCCTGGAACCCCGATGAAGTATATAAAAAGAGTGATCAGTTCATTTCCGGCTAGAAAATTTCACAATTGAATTGACGCTTCCTCAGAAGTTTCTGTTCCGTGTCGGCAGGAGTCAATGTGCTCGTCAATCCAGGCCTGCAACCACGGTCAACGCTTGTTTCACGGCATTTCGCAGCCGCTGCGGTAGGCAGCGGCAGCCACAACAGCACCGCCCCCCGCCGTCTCCACCAGTCGCTCTGTTGCAACTTGTGACGCGGGTGATCTCCTCCCAGGAGATCTGCCATAGTCAGCTTGTCTGGTTAGCTCGTCGTTTTCTCGAGACATCCTCGGCTTACGGCAGAGATCAGCGTCTGAGCTCCCATCGGTTTGCCTTGCTGTCCTGCGTCTCTTGCTCACTACTGGTTTGCGCCATCCCTGCCCGATCGTGGGAACGGAGGAGCGGAGGAACGCAGGAGTGGAGGAGCGGAGGAGTGGAGGGGCGGAAGAGCGGAGAGGTGGAGGAGCGGAGGAGCCAAGGTGCGATAGTTGCCTAGACTCCCAGTGGGGACACTTCGCGCTGCCACCGGCCCGTAGCCCGCGTTTCGATCACCGGGACGGAGGCAAGCTTCTTGCTTTGTCTGCAAATCGACCTTCGGCAGTTCCCCGGGACTTTTCACCCTTGGCAGCAGCTACAGCCACTTCTGATGCTGGAGCAAAAGTAGCATCCGCAGCTCCAGCTGGAGTGGCGTCCGCGGCATGGGCTACAAAGCAGGAAGGCTTTGTCTTGCCGGGGAAGCTGAAGCCTTAGCCCAGTGCCCCCTTGCTCGGTACCCAGGGGCAGGAAATGCTTCCGAGGCTACATCTACCCCTTTTTGCTCCTTCCAACCTCCCAGCTCATCGAGGGATGCCGCTGGTTCCTCTCCCCTCCCTTCGGCGTCGTCAGCATCCTCGACACCTGCCTCATCGTTGGTGCTAACGCCATGGCTGCCGTCAGCGCCCGTCCCACACTGTCGCCGCTCACGCCGCGTCCACTCCGTGGCAGTCGAAGCGATGCCACCAGTGGAGCTTCCAGAAACCGCGGCAGCAACATCACCACTACCAACAGGCGCTAGACTTGCAGCGGCGGTAGCACCACTGCCTGTAGGAGCACGAGTTGCAATAACTGCAGCGTTAGGAGCAGCAGAAGTAGCAGCCATGGGTGGATGTACGGCAGGATCCCAGCTGTTGCAGCCGCAGCAGTTGCTGCAGCTGGAGCCAGTGCAGAAGCAGCAGCAGCAGCGGCATCAAGGAAGGGAGAAGTGGCGGACGATACTGCGAAGTTGGAGAAATGGTGTGGCAATGCCAGAGCTGCCGTGGCGGCATGTGTTCTTCCTGTCTACCCTGCTGTTGTGTTGCGTGCGCGTCCCTGCAGGTGCGGTATGGCACGGGCATGGTGCCACACAGTACGGTACGGTGCAGTACGGTACGGTACGAGGATGGCTTGGCAGATGAGGGTACATTTCAGGTGCTGTATGGTATGGTATGGTAAGGAATGGCATTGTACGGTAAGCTACGGTATCATATGGCGCGGTTTGTTTTGGTATCGTACGGCACGGTATGGTATGTCACGGTCGTGCACGATGGTGCACTTTGCAGGAATGGTGTAGACTGGTATGGTACTGGTCGGTTTGGTACGGTATAAGATGGTGCAGTATGGTTTGGGACGGTATGGAACAGCACGATGCGGTAGAGTACGGTAAGGTAAGGTATGGTACTGTACGATGTGGTGCAGCATGCCATAGCACACCATGCCGTACGATACCAGGTATGGTATGGTACGTTGCGCAGGGGTACACTACTTCAAGGCAAGGTATGGTGGAACTCTGAGACTTTCACGGACTTTGTCACAAGACTTGTGGGAGAGGAGTGGGAAGGACAAGGGAGGAGGGAGGGAGGAGGGGAGAGGATTGAGGAAAGAGGAGGGAAAGGAGGGAGAGGATTGGGGAAGAACGGGAGAAGGGCGGCAGGGGGAACAGGGGAGGGGGAGTAGGGGAGGGGGGCTAAGAGATGGGGAGTAAGGAAGGGGGAAGTAGGGGTGGGGGTGGGGGGCCTAGCAGAAGGGAAGTAGAGGAAGGGGAGCAGGGGATGAGAATTATGTTTAGGGGAATAGTAGGTGAGGGGGAGAAAGGGAGGGGGAGTAGGTGAGGGGGGGGGGG
>SZWC01000648.1:89152-110122 GCA_023375785.1 Penium margaritaceum | reverse complement strand
TACGCACACATGTCAGAATGCTGCGCTGTCTAAACCTAGACTTGCAGAATCAAAAGACGGACGCTACGACTGGTCACATGCATGCATCCATCGACTGACAGTGAGCATACAATGCAAAAACATGCAAATAGGCCTCATGGCCAGTCCGCCGAAAGACGCCTGCAAGACGCATAAGACATAGGAAAGAGTCCCGGTGGCATCTGGGGCTCTGGAAGAGTGGTCGGTAAGCTCCAAGCGGGTAGTCCGCTGCCTGTCGTCGCGCCGGCGTCACCAAGGCCGCCTGCCTCAGGGATCTGCACGAGTATGGACACGGCCGAGTGGTTACAGTAAACTGTACAGGAACGGCACAAAGCACAACAGGACTAACTCGGAAGTCCACATGGACTGGACTCGGTAGTCCACATGGACTAGACTCGTGAGTCCACATGGACTGGACTCGTGAGTCCAGATGGACTGGACTCGTGAGTCCATATGAACAGGACTCGTGAGTCCACATAGAGCAGACTCGTGAGTCTGAATGGTGTAGACTCGCGAGTCCAAGGACTCACGAGTCCGAGCCAGGACTCGCGAGTCTGAGTCTGATGCCAGACTCGGACTCGCAAGTCCGAGTCTGGGCCCAGACTCGTGAGTCCAGACTCGCGTACTCCCTTAGTCGAGTCTAAGTCTTTCATCTCCGAGGTGGGCTGCAGTAGTGACTTTGCCAAAGAGAAAGAGGATGTCATGTGGCTCCTGAGTCAAACATCCAAAAACCACCCAACACACGAAACAAAGCAAGGACACGAATAACAACAACGATGGCAGAGTGTTGTGGAAGTTGCCGACCATAGGTGGCAAGACAGCGAGGCTAGCGAGTAGACTGCCACTCCTCAATCCACAATACATCAATTGGACAATGTTCCTGCAAATGACAAGAGGTAGAGCCATGCAAGTATCCGTACAATGTACACGCAAGTAGCTCCGACCCTGAACATCCACTCTCACCTTCTTGGTCACGGATATGGCACTGGTGGACATCGTGAGAGAGAGCAGCGTCCAACTGATGGTCGTCCTCAGGTGGATGGGGGTTGATGACAATACCACAGGAGACACACTGAGAAGGGTACGTGCGTGTGGCCCTGGGCGGAGGAGAGTAGGGACCAGAGGGAGGGCCATAATAGACTGGCCCGTCAAAGGCTGGTGGCCACCTCCAGGGGTAAAGAGATGGAGTTGTGACTACAAAGGTGGTATACACAGCTACATCAACAAATGAAGACAGGCCTGTTGAAAACTTGCCCCTCCGCATGCCCAAATGTGGCGATGGGAGGCACTGACGAGCCGCGAGAAAATGGAAACTCCGCTCCGGCGGATCTGGCGACTCGACATTTGCTTGGATCCTAAAATGGAGGATTGCCCCTAAAAGTTGACGAGTTGCTAAATCTGGTGGAAGTTGTTTCGCCAGAATCGGACAAGTTTTGAGGGAGATATGGCTGTCCAAAGTTGGGGTATGCGCAGCGGCTCTGGGAGCCGGCTGCGACTAGAAATCCGGTCGATAATCGACCGGACCGAGTAACAAAAACACCATGTCGAGAAAATGCTCCGATAGGCCTGCCGAGGCGTCCGGTGGATGATTCGCCTGATCAGGTGGATCATCCACCGGATCCAGTAGTGCAGGTTGTTACTGAGGGACCGCCAAAATCCTGGCTCGACGTCCGAAACTCAGTAGTACGTTTTGTTACTCGGGGACTTGGTCAAAATTCTGACTGCAGGTCCACGGACAGGTTTCGAACCTCGTCACACCCCATCACCAAACACGACCCAAAAGTGGGTAGGGTGCGTGGAAACAGTGCAGGGGACCCCCACACCATGTGCAATGGGATATGCGCCTTGGGAAAGGCGCTTCGCACGTGAACGAAGGCGCCACGGCGAGTGGCGGCGTCAGGCTTCTGTGGTGGGTGAGACCTGCGCTTCGNTACGTTTTGTTACTCGGGGACTTGGTCAAAATTCTGACTGCAGGTCCACGGACAGGTTTCGAACCTCGTCACACCCCATCACCAAACACGACCCAAAAGTGGGTAGGGTGCGTGGAAACAGTGCAGGGGACCCCCACACCATGTGCAATGGGATATGCGCCTTGGGAAAGGCGCTTCGCACGTGAACGAAGGCGCCACGACGAGTGGCGGCGTCAGGCTTCTGTGGTGGGTGAGACCTGCGCTTTGGCAAGCATAACTTGAGCTATGCTTGGCCGAATCATGCGCGATTTGGTGCGTTGGAAAGCTCATGGCTAGTCCTATAAATGTTTTGATCATGTCCATGTTAAAAAACTAACGCAAAACGACGTTATTCCCTTCGCAAACTGACTGTCTCTAAATTCCTGCCCACATAGCGTGAGGCGACAAGAAAGCTCACGCTCAGTCTCAGATTCGCCCAAAACAGTAGACGTGAACCACTGGAGACGATCAGAAAAACGTCGGGACCGCATCACGCGGATCTCATCCTGACAAGGCCATGGCTGGAAGAGGCAGGAGAAGTAGATGCGCGGGCAGAGCTACCAGAATTTCCAGCGGTACATATCTAATGTGCCCGCATGGCAGATGCTAGGCAAGCATCGTCAGGCGGCGCTGGATACTTGGGAGCAAGATGGCCACTGGCACCACAGTTCCAGCACGTGACATAGCTAGAGGAGAAGAAAGAGGAGGAAGAGGTGGAACTGGCAGAGCCACACCCATCTTGTCTACCTGTTCTGTTGCCGCCTCTACCTTTCCTCCTACCACACCCACCATCCTCCATCCTAACTGAGGTGAGAAGTGGATAATGTAGAGGAGGTGGAGGAGAACAAAGTAGATGAATTTGCTGGTGAAGAAGGTGGTGTAGTGGTGAGTACTATGAGTGTAGTACGATGGATGTGCTTGTTTTGCAAGACGCTCCACCAGTCGGTAAGATAGTAAGAGATGAAATCATAGAGTGCACCGATGCCTCATGGAGCATCATCAAGAATGAGCTCTGCAATGAGATGCTCAAGCTTTGAGGCTGCATCCTCTTTGAAGATGCCTGACAGTTTTGGTATGAGACCGTTGACAATGGAGAGATCTACGGGAAGTTGTCTAGGTGCTGCAACCCCTATGCAGTCGCGAGCAGGGGGCGACACGGTCACCCCCACCGGTCACACGGAGTTTGCGTGACAAAGAAATTGCCGGCGTAAGATACGCTAGCGTAAACAATGTTTGAAATTTTTTGCTAGCGAAAAAAACTGATGTCATCATCAGAAGTGCTGACGTCAACAATTTGGGTCAAAACGTCATCTTTTGTCCAAGTTTTAACCTCCTGGAGAAACGCTGTCGGTTCTCTGTTTGGACCATTTTGACATTCCGCCCCATACTGAGTATTGCGTTGGCGCCGGTCCGTGACAAGGGCAAAGGGCAAGTTGACCCCTCCTCTTCCTCGGGCATTATGAGTCCACAGTCGTAGTCACTCACGCTCGATGAGCTTTGTCAGTCAGAGGATAAGATGTGCCAGCAGCAGCAACGGCAGTTCGACGCGTTGTAGGAGATCACGGAGCTACTACGGGGTCGTTCGTGGGCCTCACAGCAACTATATGAAGGATCTTCTAGAGCTTCACCGTCTGTTCAGTAGACTATATCCTACTCACCGTCATGGCCTCACCACCACTCATCACAGGTTGACACTTGGGATGAGGAGGAGATAGAGGATGATACACGCAAGCATGAGATTCATGTGCTTGAGGAGCGTATCTGTGAGCTACAGCTGGGGCCTCAGCCTCTCACTTTGCCACCTTCTCGCCGTCATGATCAGCCACTTCGTTCAGCAACGTTCACTTTAAGTGGCCTTTCTCTCACTGGTGGGCTCCTTATACCCCATCCACCATCACCCGAGCCTGAGGTTGCCCTCCCCATGGAACGGCAACCTAGGACTTTGAGACACCTCCAGCCTGTTACAATAGCAATGAGGGCTTTAATTGCTAGGAGACCTTGTTTGAAGTGTGGGCCGATTCTGAGGGCGTCTGGCCCTACTGCCACAGCCAGTTCCAGACCCGCGACACTCACCAGGTCCAGAAAACAGCGAGAGTGATGCGCAGTCTCCTTTACGCCATGCCGCGGGAGACTGTGGTTGACTCCCGATCCTTCCTAAGTGAGATCGGGATGGAGACAGGAGCAGATCCATGCCAGGGCTTGGAGCTAGCCCTGACACTTCTCGCTACAGAGACCCATGCTATGAGGGCGGCCCGACTACTTGAGTTTCACTCCCTCCATTAGGGTCCCACAGAGCTTGCAGCTGATTAATGGAGGCACACGATGTGCCATTACACACACCTTGGAACCGGTGGCAGGACGCATTTATGGGCATCTGACACCATCATGATGGGGGCACATATGGACCACATAAAGCTCTTTACTGGCTTTGACCGTGTGGCTCTATATGAGTTTTCAGAGTCATTATAGCTACTTCCTTGGGCCCATCGTTACTTCCTCCAAGGCACATCGGCTCATGAGACTTCCATCGCCCATCATCAGAGTCCACTAGTTACAGCATTGACTTCGATCCCTCCTACGCCTTTGTCCCACCTCCACCACTTCCTCCTCCTCCTCTACCCCAAGCGGCCACACTGAGGGCATTGCATCGACTACACAAGGAAAGAAGGGGAAGTAGTGACGCGCCAAGGGACAGCAGTAGTAGCCGGCGAGGAATGGTAGTGGAAGTTCTGTGCACTGGTACAACTGTGGAGGCACTCACTGCTACACGGAGTGTGAGCAGCCCCTCGACTGAAATCAAATCATGCGCAGCCTTTAGGCGGTGCACATGCAGCGGATTTCTTCGAGTGACACATGGATGGGATGCGCCGCGGCCACTACTACAACAAACACACCTGTTTCATTAGGCAAAAACAGTGATATGGATCCTTGGAATCGCACCATCGTAGAGCTCCTTGTGTTGCTCGCATTTTGTACATAGGGAGGTGCGAGTGTGTTGTCACAACTGAGTGAACCTGAGACAACTTGTCTTATTGTGTCTGTTGTCCATCGTGATACTTGTGGTGGGGCTCAGTCAGCTTGCGATGAGGATGGCCTTGACAGTATCGATTGCCTTCATGAGTTACAACTCTGTGCTATTCGTCGTTGTTTTGAGTCCTCTGCTACGCGTCCAATAGAGGTAGAGTTTTATTTGGCATGTTGCTCAATGTCAACGATAGGTTGTGAGCCGAGTGGCACCTGGATCATTAACTCTGGTGCCACCCATCACATGACCTGTTATCGTAGTGACTTTGTTATGCTCGGTCCCGTTGCGTCCGTTCGGTCCGTTCACACAGGGTCTGGTCAGTCGTTGCTTGTGCATGGAGTTGGGGTTGTGCAGTTTGATGGTCCATTTGGCCCCTAATACATTTATGATGTGCTCTTTATCCCTGCTCTTGAGCTCAGCCTGCTCTCTATTTGTGCATGCACCAGGATGGATCTCACTGTTGAGCCCTCTCCTGGCTCTGCCACAGTGACTGCTTTTGACACACGTACCATCGTTCTTCGTGCCTCTGTTGTTGACGACCTGTATCTTGTGTCTTATTGCATTCTCTCTATTTCTTCTCCTCCTCTGTTTTCCACGCATGTGTTTGTCACTAGTGTTCTCTCCTCTGAGCACCAACGCTTGCTACATTGTCGCCTTTGTCATGTGAGCTCGGTGGATCTTTCTGGTTGGCGACATGGCTGTATCTTTCTGGTTGGCGACATGGCTGTATCTTGGCGCAGCGGCAAGCAAGGCTGCATTGCACGCATAAATACTGAGGCTGAATATGTGGCCCGTGATTCTGGCGCATGCAAGAGTGTGTGGCTGCGTTGCTTGTTGTCCGAGTTGCGTCACTCAGTCCCGTCCATCATGTTGCACTGTGAAAATGAGAGTGCCATGGCCATTGCAGACAATGACGACGTGCATCACACTCGGAAAATCACATCAATGTTGAGTATAACTATGTGCGTTCATTGTTGCATAACAACAGCATCAACATTGTGTGGATTGAGACGGCACGGTAGTTGGCCAATTTCTTGACCAAGGCACTGAAGCATGATACGTTCAAGAAGGCTGTGAGTGCGGCTGATGTGTGTCCATCAGGTCCTCTCTCTCTCTCTCTCTCTCTCTCTCTCTCTCTCTCTGTACCCTTGTTTTCTTGGTCTTTGTGTTCTCTCCCCGTCCATGTACACTGCGCCTGTGAGTCATGGGGGAGTGTTAGTTTTTACACATCTCACATTGTACTCCATTGTGTCCTTTTGGCTTGTGTACATTGAGGTGTAGATGACCGACGGCGAGACGCGACGCTGTTGAAGTGTCGTCTGGTGGAGCCGAAGCACGTTGAGACCTACACGCATCTTGCTAAAGCCTCCTCCATCCAACGTGCTCAGCTCCATCAGTAGACTTCCTTGGCAGTGGTGCCGCCTTCAGTCAATGGCACTGCATATGCTGTCCGCATGCGTCCAGTGTTGGGTCTGACTGCGTTATTGCATCAGCAGCAATATGCTTTGCTAAGCAAAGTCTTGCTTTGCTAAGCAGAGGACACAATAGACGGCACAGAACTATACTTGCTTTGCATAGCAATATGCTTTGCTTAGCAAAGTATAGTTCTGTGCCGTCTATTGCAGCATATTGCTGCAATATGCTTTGCTTAGCAAAGCATATCGCCATCAGATGACTGACGGCGAGACTCGACGCTACTGAAGTGTTGTCAAGTGGAGCTGACCCACGCTGAGGACTACACGCAATTCGTAGGAGCCTCCTCCCACCGGCGGCGTGCTCAGCTCCATCGGCAGGCCTCCTCGACGGCGGGGCCGTCGGCGGTCACTAACATTGCGGATGCTGTCTGCATGCGTTGAGTGTTGGATCTCACTATACCATTGCATCTGCAACGTCCTGCTCTATTTAGGGTTCAAATCTCATGCTAGCGTGGCACTGTTGTCACCGGGGACTAGTATAGGTGTTGCCTGGGTTTGGGCAGCTATAACTCCTCATCGCTATTTTTCTAGCTCATTCTGAGTGTAAGACTACGTTTGCAGTGCCATTATAATGGTTTGGTCCAGTTTTCAGGCAAAATGGATGACGCCTGGATTTTGGGCTGTCGGCCGTCTGGCAATGCTCACCGAGAAAATCTGCTAGCCTGAAAATAGAGTTGTTTTCTGATTGGCTGGTGAACTGAGTAACAAGTTCTACAGAGCTGGGGGAGGATAGTTCTTGGAGGGGTCTCCGATTGTGTCTCATTCTTGATTCGTATTCAGTTCTTTCCAGCTCTCAGCTTCTTTCTGGCACTAACACTGGCGTGCGCATCTTTGAGTAACAAACATAGGGCACTTCGACTTAGATTCTAGATCAACAGACTGAGGGGGCAGATGACTAAACAACGAGCATGGATGCCTGCACACTACATCAACAACGCTGCTGCCCCAACTTGCTGCCTATGAATTCTAGCTTGGTATGAGAGCCAGAGTGTAGCAGCAGCAGTAGAAGACTGGCATACAAGTGCCAGACAACGCCGGCTGACCCCCACACGCGCCAGTGTAGGGGAAATGATGCCGGGCATTTTCTAGCAGCATTGACCAGCCTGGTGGCGGCAAAAAAAAATTCCCCATGGGCACTGGGCCAGGGGAAATGCTGTCAGATTTTTCCAACAGCAGTGACCCCCACACGTGACGCAAGGAGGAGGAGCATACTAGCGACATCACGCACCACGACGACGACGCGCGTCGCGACGTCAACCAGATGTGAGCGTGCTACAAGCAACAACAACAGCAGTAGCTTGCAGTAGCAGCAAGCAGTGGCAGCAGTAGCCAGTAGCAGTTGTGCACAACAGCAACAGCCGGTAGCAACAGTAGCTTGTGGCAGCTCGCAGCAGTAGCAGCCCACAGTAGCAAGCAACAAGTAGTAGTAGTAGCCAGCAGTAGCAGCTCATAACAGCAGCAGTGCGTAGTAGCAACGAGCAGCAAAAACAGCAGGCGGCAGGAGTAGCAACAATGAGGAGAAGCAAGTAGCGGCGTATAGCAGCCGACAGCACCAGATGCAGTAGCGGCCAGTAGCTGCTTGTAGTAATAGCAACTGCAGCTTGCAGCAGCAGCAGCTACAATTGCAGCTGCTTGCAGCCCACTGCTTGCATCGTGTAGCGAGTTGCGAGCAATGAGCTCGCTGCTTGCAGCCCGCAACAAGCAGTGAGCAGCAAGCAGTAAGCTTGCTGCTCGTAGCTCGTGGCTTGCAGCGAGCAGCGAGCTCACTATGAGGACTGAAGGAGGAAAAAGAAAATAAAAAAGGGGAAACACACAAAAAAATCACCATCTCGTAGGTGGCTCTGCACCGGCTGTAGCCACCACAACAGCCACTACAGTAGCCACAACAGCCACAATAGGACATAATAGCTTAGCAGCAGTAGCAGTAGCAGCAACAGTTACTACTGCAGCAGCAACCATAACAGTAGCAACAACTGCAACAGTAGCAACAACTACTGGTGCAACAACAGCCGTAACAGCAGCAGGATTAGCACTAGTAGCAGTAGCTGCTACAGAAGCAGATCAGCAGCAGTAACAGCGATAGCATCAGCACCTACATGAGCAGCAGCTGCCTTGTAGGAGACACAGTAGCAGCTCCAACAACAGCCGCTGCTGACATCAGCAATTCTCTACTCATGTCACTACTGACGTCACTGCTAACGTCATCAACAAAAAAAAAAAACAATGTATAGCAACAACTCTGTAGACAACGCAACAACAGGTGCTAACGTCAACCATCCTCGACTGACATCACTACTGACATCTACAGCACAAGAAAACAAAAATGGGGGAACAAGGAGGGCCAACAAAACACCACGGCTAAGAGCCCCAGTGGGGAGGGGTCCTCCTCTGTTGGGGGGACCCCTTACCCCCCTTTTTTTGCAGCAGCTGTAGCACCTATACCAGCAGCAACAGCAGTAGCAACAGCAACAGCAGGAGTTGCAGTCCACAGGCTTCGGCGCCGACTCCTCCGATCCACTGGGCGCCATTCAAGAAAAGCTTGCCGCACTGACAAAGCAACTTGTAGCATTGCAGCCGCTGGCCTCACATACACACACGAGTGCCCTGCTGCCCTTCCTTTTTCCTGGGCATGCCGCCCCACTGTATCTACTGCCACGCATTACCTGGCGCAACAACAGTCCCAGCATTGGTGGCAGACAGTCATAGTTGCCCTCGATGCCCAATGGAGGGTACCTACATCGACATCGGCACATCGACGGGCATCGATGCGACATCAATGCCGATGCAGGTTGCGAGTGCATGCAGCCCTCACCAAGCGAGCAAGTGGGGCCCCACACGTCGGAGGACCGCATATTCAGGTGAAAATGGGTCCACGGACGAGTTCGACTATGGGCAAATTGTTTTCAAAAAATATTTTTTCCTAACTACCATGATTGTGACATGTGTACATGCCATGTGTCAAGTCATATCACCCATCATCCAATGGCAAACAGTTGTTAATATCCATGCATGACCTCGTCTTTCCAGAAGATACCTCACTGTGTAACCATAGAATTGCAACCGTGGTTTGGTCCACGTCACGTCATGTCTATCCTATGTGTAAACAACTTCATGGATCATGAACACAAAACATGGTGACATGCGTGACCTCGTGGCACATAAAAATTTGAACGATAAGGCTCTTTGGCCCGTCCGATCTGCAGCTCCAACTGATCATCTCAACCATGCAATCCTGGCGGGTCAACATTGGCAACGTGGGGTCGAGCTGACGGTTCGACCCGGCAGAGACCACCGTGTGTGACTGCCGAAGTGCGGCAGTCACATAACATTGCTCTCTTCGATGTTGGCCTAAGCAGTTAGCCATTTTGGCTAACTGTTGAGGCCAGCTAGCATGGCCTCGCAGACAGGCACCTTGCATGAGGGAAGTTCTGCTAATCTTTCGGCAGCCTCAAGTCTGTTCGACGCAGCGAAGTGGAACCCACCGAAGAAGCGGCCACTGACAGGTGACTTTCTCGCAAAAGAGCTGAGCAAGCATTGTGAGCCGTGCCCCACGGATGCGAAAAATCCCGGCTTCATCTGCGGCTCTTGTGCTAAGAAGACTGGCGGGACATGTGACCGCATACGGGGACATTTTGCATGCAACAACCCTAACGACGCCAAGTGCCCTCACCCTCCTCCCCTGTGCCGAGATGCCCTTGGTTAGGAGCGGTACCACCTCCCCTGGCTGGATGGCAGCCGTACCGTGTCAGTCTCTACAAGGGAGAAGGGGCGGAGTGGGGCACAAAGGACAAGGCTGTCCAGTGGCTGAAGCTGTGGGAGAAGAAGCAACAGGAGGCCCGGGCTGCACTGGGTGGTGTGACGCTGGTGGTGGACAGCGACGATGAGGAACCAGAGAAGCAGCCGAGGCAAACAGTTACAACCACCTTGCAGGGTGAGGTTCCCATCTTTGACGTCAACAAGGCAGCTAGCTTTTGGCAGTCTACGATAGTTGAGCAGTCAGACCGGTCCAACAACGAAAAGTGCCAGCTCAGCATTGTCAAGTTGATGTGCATCTCAGCCCTGCCCATCTCTTTCTGCCGTGAGGCAGTGCTGATGGAGGTCATGAAAAATGCCAAGAAGGTCACCGCTGCTTTCCGGCTGCCTGCAAGGTCCACTGTGGTGGGTGACCTGCTTCCAAAGTTAGACAAGGAGCTGGAAGCACTTGAAGCTCCTTTGAAGCAAGGTTGGAGCACTTATGGGTGCAGTCTAGCCGTAGATGAGTGGTCTGACCGGCAGGTCAGACCAATCTACAACGCCATGGCTGTGAACTCCATGGGTTCTGTGCACCTCTTCTCTCGCGATGCCAGTGGACTGACCCGGGATGCAGACCACGTGGCCTGCATGATCGAGGTAGCTATTGAGATGGTGGGAGAGGAAAAGGTTGTTTCTGTTATCTGCGACAACGCATCAGTGAACAAGAAGGCATTCACAGAGCTGCGGGAAAAGTACCCACGATTGTTCTTTCAGGGGTGTTGTGCACACAACGTGGACCTCATCATGAAGGATGTGGGAAAATCTACGAGGAGTGCAAGTGTCATTGGACGGTGTGAGAAGATTGTTGCTTTTTTCAAAAACAACGCGATGCCGAGGACATGGCTGAAGGAGAAGACAAGCGGCAAGGTGTTGAAGAACCGGTGCGACACTCGGTTTGCATCGGTCTTCTCCATGGTCGAAAGGCTTCTGGAGCTTCGGGAGGAGTTGGAGACGTTTGTTGGACTGGATGTGTGGAAGCAGATTGGTTCGCACCGTGATGCCAGCTTTCGGTCGAGGAAGAGGGAGGTGAGGCGCTTTATCAGGAGGAAGGTCTTCTGGGTGCAGGTGCGTCAGCTGAATGAGCTGTTGCAGCCATTGACTGTGGTCCTTAGGGTTGCGGACAAGCCAGGTGGGAGTGTGGGTGAGATTGATGAGGGGCTGCTGGACTGTGCTGAGTCTCTGAAGAGTCTCTCTGTGAAGAAGGGCAGGAAGCCTCGGAGGGTTGCAGAAAATCATGTCAACTTTGTGCTTGGCAGGCTTGAGGCACGGTGGTCAAAGGACATGTCTTGCCCTTTGTATGCTGCTGCTCGTCGTCTCCACCCAGAGCACTTTGGTAATGACCTATCACAGGACAACACCACGTTGGCAGCTTGGCAGATGGTTGTTGAGGCGCTGGTTCCAGAAAATGACCAGGATCAGGTGATGAAGGAGATTAGTGCATTCTAGAAAGCCCAGACGATGGTGGAGATGGATCTCATGGTCATCCCGCAACGGAATGCGAAGGCCATTGCAGCTATTGCCAAGGTGCAGTGTGGTACGACAACAGTGGTGGAGTGGCACATGAACTACATGTGCCATTTGCCTGTGCTGCGCAATCTTGCCCTAAAAGTCTTATCTCAGCCATGTGCATCCTCTGAGTGCGAGCATGTTTTTTCAACGCACGAGCTGATTCACAATGCCAGGCACAACAGGCTGAAGGTGGAGAAGCTGTAGCTCTTGGTTCGCTGCAACGTGCGATTGCAGAAGTAGTATGGGAAGACTGGGGGCAAGAGGGTAGTAGCGGGGCTTGCAGCAGCAGCGGGGCTTGCAGCAGCAGTAGAAGTAGAAGCACTTGTAGAGGCAAGAGCAGATGAAGAAGCGGAAGCAAGTGAGGACGATGGAGACATTGTGGAAGAGGAAGGGGTTCTCAGTGAGCCCGAGGATGACATCGAGAGTGACGATGAGGGAGAAGAGGAGGAAGAGGAGCTCCCAGCAACAGAAGATGATGTTGTGGAGGTAATGGCAACCGTGCGTGTCATGACAGATCTGCCAGGGCTGCCACATGCCCGGCCTGTGCGTGTCCGTGAGCAGGTGACTCCATCATCGAACAAGGCTGCAAGGGAAGAGGGAGCTGGGGATGAGGAGGATGATGATGAAGGGGAGGAAGAGAAGGATGAGGGATTTGCACATTGGCAGGGCAGAGAGCAGAGAGCAGACAAGGGAGCCACCAACAAGCACGATGGAGGGGGTGGGGGAGGTGAAGGGGGTGGGCAGGGTGAAGGGTGTGAAGGTGTGCATGTCCAGGACGTGCCAGCTGCTTCCAGTGCAGCAGGAGAGACACCAGGAAAAGAACAAGGGATGCAGGATACTGCAGTATCACCTACACGTAAGGGATATACTGCAGCCTCCAGAGTTGGCCCTGCTGCAAAGGCCACAGCAAAGCCTGGTGCAGCCAAAGCAGTAGCTGTGAAACGTGCGGCAGCTGTAGGAATCAGGGCTGCTGCATTGAAGGCAGCAAAGCGCAAGCAGAAGTAGATTTACATTCTCATTGTCATTGTCCTTATCACTTGTCACTTGTCCTAGATCATTCTATCAAGAAATGTATTCTCCTCTCCCCTTTGCAATATTTGCTTGTGCTTGTTTAGAGATTCAAGCAATGTAGTCTGTGAAGTGGACATGAATGAAGAGTAGTCGTACAAGTGCTAACAGTTGCAAGCCATTATACATAAGGCCACATGAATGTGTGTGGATAGTAGGATATGAATATGACTGTGGGATTATGTATTGCAATGCCAAAGTGCATGAAAATGGATGAAACAATGATAATGGTTTCATTCTGGATTTTGATGTACTTCTTTAGAAGATATGAATACCATATACATATTGTGAATGTGCCCAAACCCAAAGAACCTAAGCAGTTCTGGGCAGTTATGTACGGCACAGAACTACCCTTGCATGAGAGGCCCCATCGATGCTCCCGGATAGGGGTCCATCGATGGATCGATGGGCATCGATGGGCATCGATTGGTGATGGGCCAAGACCAACACTGTAGACAGTGTCATCAGTCCTTGGCCCCACTCTGGGTGCCGGCCGCAGGCTGAAGGACTTTGAGACCCTGGCCTTGCCCCTTCAGGCCAGCGAACACTTCTAGAGCTAGGAGCTGAGCTTCCGCATCTGGGCATAGGGTGTGACCCTGTGGACATACTACATGCTTCCATATTGCTCCACCCAGGCCGACCAGTTGTATGATGTTGGTCGCGCCGTACGCGCTCTCGTTCTAGTCGCTCCTCCAGCATCATGACTAGCAATAAAGCCCTTCCTCAGCAAATTCACCATTGGCAAGACCCCAGACCCTGCAGCAGCATGGCACGCCCCCACCCATTCCCATCGCCTATCCAGCGAGGCTAAGACCAGCCATGAATTATGGGAGTTCAACTCCCTACACATGATGGAGACCGAGACAATCACCTCTTAATGGAAGCGGCCTGAGGACATCCTCTATCACCTAGGCACTTTTGCTCCACCCCTCTGGTCGTGCCCTTGACCATCAAGCGTGAAGCCACCGACGCGTACGCCGATGTCTTTGTCCACTACACCCAGGATGTCCTCTCCACCATGGCAGCCCAGAACACCCTCATGCCCTAGACATACGAGCTCTTTCTCACAATTGAGGAAGCTCGTCTGGAGTCACGCATCCAGCGCACAGAGGCCCTCGCCTCCCCTACCATCGCCTCCATGGCCATCACTTCCCCAACAGCAGCTACATCGACCAGCTCATCGTCGCTAGGGAAGAAGAGGCACAAGGGAAAGAGGAGCAAGGGCCAGCAGTAGCAACAGCAGCCGACCGGGTCCAGTGGTGGTGGCTTGGTCTGCCACAATTATGGCCATCCAGGACACGGGTGGTCCACGTGCCCGCCACCGACAGACGAGGTGCGCCTCATCGCCACCATGCGTCACCAACGTGGGTGCCGTCTTTCCTCTACCGCCATAGTTGTCGCCACCTCTAATGCCTCCACCCCGTCCTGCAGCTCCACTCCTCTGACAGCCACACCGGTCCCGCCATTGCCAGCTCCACAGCAGCATCATCTGCAGCCTTCGGTACCTTCATTTCCATGAGCGGTGCAGTCCTCCTCCTATCCAAGCTCTGGTGCTGTCACTCCGTACTCAGTCTACACTCCCAGACTGTCCATTTGTGAACGTCAGTTGGAGCAGTTCATTGTGCTCCAGCTTGACCTGCGTTGCCCTCCCCCTCAGGGAAGTGCGAGTTGCGTCACCTCCTGCCCGTCTGCCCTACCTTGCATGACATAGACTGAGCTGCGGTCATGTCGTGCTTCCTTGTCTATTTCATCATCTCCCGTGCTCTCTTTTGCCCCTCTCTGGGACAACGTCGTATGGCTTGATGATTGGCAGTCCCGGTTCGCGCCGCCGTCTACCGTGACTGCGTCACTTGCTTGCTGCCATGTGACTATAGGTGATGTGGCGACTCCGGTCCAGGACCCTACCGAGACCTGGATCATCGACACCGGGGCCACGCATCACATGACGGCCTCTTGCAAGGCCTTCAGTGTACTTGGTCATGTTGGCGATGTGTCCGGTGTCCATACGGGCTCTGGACAGGTGTTACCTATCCGCGGCATCAGCGTCGTTTGTTTCCGTGGTCCTGCCGGCGATGTCTTCGTGACTGATGTCCTCTTCGTCCCAAGTCTTGAGCTGAGCCTCATGTCCGTCACTGCCCTTGACCGCATGAGCATGGACGTTTTGCACTCGCGTGGCATTGGCACTATGTCGTTACATCCGTCCGGTCTTGTCATTGTGCACGCCACCACCCATGGCAACCTGTGGCACGCTCCCCATCTTTCCTCCGCTCCCTTCGTCCCCTTTCCATCGGCCACCACAGGCCATGTGTTTTTTACCACCACGCTCTCCCCGCAATACACACGTCTTGTGCACCGCCGCCTGTGCCATGTCCACTGTGCTACCGTCGATAGCATGTTCCGCACCCAGCCGGCCAAGGGCCTTGAGGCGGACTCCTTCCCCTGGCTGTGCCCCAGAGAGTACATTGATTACCCTTAGGACAAGATGAACCGGTCAACATACCCTTAGTGTTTCTCCCATGCGCCAGCCCTTCTGGACCTGGTCCATTCTAATGCCAGGGGTCCTCTCACTACCGAGTCCGTCAGGGAGCATGGACTCTATGTCCTTAATCCCACTGACGACTACTCTCACTAGTGCTTGGTCTTCTGCCTGTGGCAGAAAAGTGATGTCGCTACTGCCATTCAGGACTGGCTAGTCCATGGGCAGCGTGAGTGTACTCAGCCTCTTTGTCGTTTTCAGTCCGATCGTGGTGGCGAGCACATGGGAGAAACGATGACATTGTGCGCCTCCCGCTGTATCCACCACAAGACGTCGGTGCCTTACACACCAGCGTAGAACGGCATCTCCAAGCAGTGGAACCACACCATGCTGGTTGAGTCTGGCCTCTCCGATGGCTTCTAATTCAAAGCCATAGCCTACATGACCTGGGATCGGAACCGGATTCCTCCCAACCCTCTTCCTCGCCATTCCAAGGCATACCAGCACTGGTACGGTCAGCGGGCTGACCTCTGCCTGGCTCACGTCTGAGGCTTCGTGGTCAATGTGTGGTTGCCCGTCCTACAGCAGGGCGGCAAGCTCATCCCCTGCGGACGTCCTTGCACCTTCCTTCGTGTCTCCCGTCAGCCCAAACCCTGCGCTTCTGAGATCCCTCCCGGCACTGCATCATCGAGTCCCGCAATGCCTTCTTCTTTTAGGAGTTGTTTCCTCGCAACCCCATCTGCGTCTTCTTGTTCCTCTGGGCCGGCAGACCCGTCTATGTCCAGTGGCCCCTTCGAGCCGGCAACCCCAATCGCGTCCGCCGGTAAAGTTGCACACCAAATCCGGTTCGCGAATCTAAAACTGGATTCGGATTCGTGAGTCCGAATCCAAGCCTGGATCTGGATTTGCGAATCCGAGACCCGGATTCACGAATCCACGTAGATTCGCAAATTCTCCGAATCCATTGGGAGAGTCTCACTAACTGTTGTTAGCGAGACTTGTCAACCATAGTTTGAATCTGCATATCCATGGGAGTGAGGCGACCTTTATGTATGTTTTTCATTTTGACTATGGTCGTGGATGTACGTTGTGGCAGTGGCACAGTTGTATGTACTTGCAGCGTTGGCACTTTTAGGGCACACCACGTGGCGACTTCCACGTTGTATTCTTTTTTGCTTTGTTGGATACTGCGAATAGGGATACGGACACCAGTGATTTCTTGTGCAATCCCACTGAGATCGTCGACGACGGACTTCTTG
This sequence comes from Penium margaritaceum, assembly GCA_023375785.1. Taxonomy (NCBI): domain Eukaryota; kingdom Viridiplantae; phylum Streptophyta; class Zygnematophyceae; order Desmidiales; family Peniaceae; genus Penium; species Penium margaritaceum. The sequence goes on along the minus strand of SZWC01000648.1, from coordinate 93,551 downwards.
AGCGGCTAGACTCCGCACTCTCAATTTTTAGGCTGGATTCCGAGCGATACTGAAAGGCTTGGGGATATTCCAGGCCTAAAAGTGCAAAACTCCATCTTCCGAGGCTGACTGACTCTCATGGACATGCGAGTGCTCGACTCCATACAGAAAAGATCTCCATGAACTACCAGCGCAACTGTGGTGGTTTTTGGATTCTCGCACGACAGGGACCAGTCAGACCACCCACGTGTCATGCGACGTGACACGTGGGTGGTCTGACTGGTCCCTGTTGGCATGACTCGTGCCGAGTCAGGAAGCCTTGCACACGCGCGATCGAGGCCCAGTCGGCCTTGGCAGTGGCATTTGGGATTCCAAAGTTTCAAATCTCTGGAAGTCCTGCTCCGGAACTTTAGGATTTCGTTGCGTCCGCTGGCCCCTCTGCAGCGACAACCCCGTCCACGTCTGTTGGTCCCTCCGTGCTAGCAACCACGTTCACCTCCGCCAGCACCTTGGACTCGATGCCATCTCCTGCTCTACCACGCTACATGCGTGGTCCAGGCGACAGTCTCTGACCCAGGCCGTTAGTGAGTGCGCAGACTGCCATACCGCGCCCTGTGGTGTCTCGGCCCCATGGCGTCCCACATGTCTCTTCCACTTGTACGATAGTGAGTGGGGACCCTGGCACCAAGGCCCTCGACCTAACCACTTCGGCCATCAATTGCAGACCTCCACCCGGGCTCTACACTAGGTTACACCATGCTCCATCAAGAGCATCGGCATGCCGTCAAGGTTGCACTCACGTGTATGTCACCTGGAGCTCGAGATGCACACGCCCTCACAGTCCAACGCTCTTAAGCCTGGTTGCCTAGTACGGGTGGGAGTTGCATCAGATGGACGTGAGCAACCCTTTCCTTCATGGCTTGCTAGAGGGAGAGGAGCCCTTCATAGTGTAGCCTCCAGGCTTCAACGACGGCACTGGGAAGGTCTGGCGGCTGCGGAAGGCCCTCTATAGCCTGAAGCCGTTACCTCGGTACTGGAACAAAGAGATTGGTTACACGCTCCTCCGTGGCGGCCTCCTGAGTAGCACTACTGACCCCACACTGTTCATCAGCCCGCGAGGCGAGACCTTTGCCACTGTCCTGGTGTACGTTGACAATCTCCTCATTGCGTCGCCAGACATGGCTGCAATCAAACCTGTCAAGGACCTGTTGCACACCGCCTACGAGATAAAGGATCTCGGGTCTGCCCGAGTTTTCCTAGGCATGGAGCCCGAGCATGATCGCTCCCAGGGCATCCTACACGTCCACCAGGCTGCCTATGTACAGACTGTATCCACTCGCTTTGCCAAGGACCTACCCCTCATGCCAAGTGCATCCTCACCCATGTCACCGGATGGCCCGGTGAAGCTGAAGAACTCCGACCCAGCGGTTGTGGGGGAGCAAGTTGACGTGACCACGTATCTACGAGTCATCGGATCATTGATGTTCCTAGCGACGACGACACGCCCAGATATTGCGTTCGACATCAACCTCTTGGCTTAGTTTTCTGAGGAGCTGCGTCACCGCCACTTCGAGGCTACAATCCAAGTACTGCGCTATGTCGTCTCGACTCCAAAGCAAGGACTCATGTTCCGAGGACAGCCGTGTGTTGTTGCGGTGGGTTACACCGATTGTGACTGGGCCGGCAGTCCAAAGAGCAAGAGTTGTACAAGATGGATCTTTCTGGTTGGCGGCACGGCTGTGTGCTGGCGCAGTGGCAAGCATGGGTGCATTGCACTTAGCACTACTAAGGCTGAGTATGTGGCCCTTGGCTCAGGCGCTTGTGAGAGCGTGTGGTTGCGTCGTCTGTTGTATGAGTTGTGTCAATCTGTCACATCCATCATGTTGTATTGTGACAATGAGAGTGCCATGGCCATCATCGATAATGACAGTGTGCATCACACACGCACAAAGCACATCAATGTTGAATATCACTATGGGCGTTCGTTTTCACACGACGATATCGTCAGCATTGTGTGGGTTGAGACAGCACGACAGCTGGTTGACTTCTTGACCAAGGCACTAAAGCGCGATTTGTTCAAGAAGGCTGTGAGTTCCGTCGGTGTGCGTCCATGAGCTCCACTTCTTATCCTTGCCTACGTCTTTGCATTCCCTGGAGGTATCTGTCAGTTGAATGAGTCGCTCTCCACCCATGTGCACTGCGCCTGTGAGTCATGGGGGAGTGTTGGTTTTTTCTCACATGTCTTGTTGTCCTCTGTTGTGTCCTCCTGGCTTGTGTACATGGGTGTGCAGAGGACTGACAGCGAGACTAAACGCTGCAGGAGTGTCGTCCGGTGGAGCCGACGCACGCTGAGGACTACACACAGTTCGTTGGAGCCTCCTCCCTCCGGCAACGTGCTCAACTCCATCGGTAGGCCTCCTCGGTGGTCCGGCCACCGGCGGTCATTGCCACTGCAAATACTGTCTGCATGCGTCGAGTGTTGGATCTAACTGTACCATTGCGTTTGCAGCATCCTGCTCTGCTTAGGGTCCAAATCTCACGCTAGCATGGCATAGTTGTCACCAAGGACTAGTGTAGGCGTTGTCTACGTTTGGACAGTCATAACTCCTCACTGTTGTTTTTTTAGCTGATTCTGACCACACTATTGCATTTGCAGCGCCGGTGTTATGGTATGGTCCAGTTTTTAGGCAAAACGGACGACGCCTGGGTTTTGGGCTGTCGGCTGTCCGGCAAGGCTCACTGAGAAAACCTGGCAGCTTGAAAATAGCTATTTATTGATTGGTTGGTGAAGTGAGTAACAAGTTCTACAGAGCTGTGGGAGGCTAGTTTTTGGAGGGGTCTCCCGTTGTGTCTCATACTTGATCCTTATTCCGTTCTTTCTTGTTCTCGACTGCTTTTTGCCACTAACACTGGCATGCACATCTTTGAGTGACAAACTCAGAGTACTCAGACTTAGATTCTAGAGCAGCAAACTGAGGGGGTAGCTGACTAAGCAACGAGCCTGCATGCTGCATGAACAACGATGCTGCCTTAACTTGCTGCCTAGAAATTCTAGCTATCGTTTCTTGCACCTGTTTGCTTGCTAGTGCACGAGCTGACCGGACTGTGTCGCCATGTCAGCAGCAGCAAAGGTAGGAAGCTTCCAAGCACTTGGTGATCTCGTGCAGTGGAATACTGGTCCATGTTGCTTGGACTCTCTCATCAAGGCCTATGGGCCTCGATGAGAAAATCGAGGGAGATATGATATGTTATGTACCTTCTCCGCTAGTACCTTGTTGACAGCTCTTGCAGCTGAGGGTGTTGGGCATTGAGCTGCCTGTTTCATTTCTATCTTTCTAACCACCCATGCTAACATAGTTTCTTTATGGCTAACATAGTTTTGTTTTTTTTCAGTGCTCGAGATCTGAGCATTTGGTGGTCTCCATGATGATTAGACACGTATTTTCTCTCACAGGTTGTGCATTCCTTCTGTGGTCGAGACCTGGTCGCAACCGCTGCCAAACGCTCGCAACCACTCGCAACCACGCAAAACCACTCGCAACCACTCGCAACCACTCACAACCACTAGCAACCACTTGCAACACTAGCAACACTGGGTACACAGTGATACTGGTGTCTTTGAAGATCCAAGTGGAGATGGTGCTGCCACATAGGGAGTGGCAATAACACTCAAGGCAACATGGACAGCAGTGTCAAACAGTATTGCTTTTCTTCTCTTCCCTCACGTGTCCATGTTCACCTCAGCACTGCGGTTTGAATGGAACCAACGGGAGTCAGAATGGTAGTGTGTGTGTAACGTGAGAGTGAGAAGAGCGAGTGAGAGTGGGTGGCGGGTGGAGCTCGCTATCCGAGCCCACCCGTCGGCCGGTGACGTAGGGCTCACCGGTGCCCACTTGAAGTGCAAGGGGTAAACCCCCTCGAGCTCCATAAATCAACAAGAGCCGGAACCTGAAGTTTCGGTCTAAACTATGCAAGTCCAAACTACCACCGTTTCACAAGCAGGACAAAACTATGTCACAAATCCATCGAAGTTCAAACATGTATTGGTACCAAAGTCAACAGTGTTTGACCAAGGTATGTGCGCTCTAGGAGAGAAGGCCAGCACGTGTGATGGCTGCTGGAGTGCAACCTGTGGCTGCTCGGCGGACTCATGTCTGCTCCCCCAGGCTTCTGGAATCTCTGCCTCCTCAGGAGTCTGCATGGCAAAGGACGTGAGCCAAGAGGTCACATTACGTACATAATATCACTCCCCCATGAGCACACGGCAAACAGGTTCACCCACGTAGCAGCACTGACGCAAACGACAGCACAAGAGCGAAGATGAAAAACGATCATGAATGTAGCTCAAAGGCAGAGTTCAGTCCACAGTACAGGCAGGGTGTAATCCCACAGAACGAGCAGCAGCTAGAAACTTCGTACG
>SZWC01000648.1:8483-48635 GCA_023375785.1 Penium margaritaceum | reverse complement strand
GGGGGAGGAGGGGAGGAGGAGGAGGACAAGGAAGAGGTGGCGGAGCAGGAGGAGTGGGGGACATCAGAGAGGGGACTGGGAGAGGCGAGGGGGAGAGAAGGGGTGGGGGGGGAGAGGGGAGCTTGAAATGTTGGTCTCTGCAGGCAGTTACAGCAGCACTACTCACAGTCCTTGAAGCGCCGTTAGCAGGCTCATGCTGGTTGGAATTGTTGTTATGCTTGTATCTAAACCGTTGTCGATCTGTGTCTGGTCGTCGTAGAAGAAGCTGTTGGTGGAGCCCATTGCATTGCGCCCCAATCCACAGCAGACAACACGAAGGAGACCATACGAGGAGACAACATAAAGAGTCCACATGGGTGTACGATATGAGGAGACGATACAAGAGTCCAAATGGGTACACCATGTCCAAATGGGTACACCATGTCCAAATGAGTACAACACGTCCAAATGAGTACAACACGTCCAAATGAGTACAAGACGTCCAAATGAGTACACCGTGTCCAAATGAGTAGCCATGTGAGGAGGAGCCGCCAAGTTTGCCGCTTCGGCAGCCAGCCAGTGATGATGAGGTTCAAGTTGAACCATTCAACGACCCCATGGATAAATGAGGCGTGTGTGGTTTGACCCCATGGATAAATGAGGCGTGGGGTTCGACCCCATGGATAAATGAGGCGCGTGGTTCAACCCGATGGATAAATGAGGCGTGAGGTTCGACCCCATGGATAAATGAGGCGTGTGGTTTGACAGCGACCCCATGCACACACTTGCAGCGCATGCCAAGATTGGAAGTTTGCCTCAAAAGCCTAAAGCAGCAACGGACGCATATTGTGTGGGACAAAAGCCATGTTTCTATAAGGCATGTGCCCCATAAGGCATGTGCCCCATAAGGCATGACAGATTTTGCAAAAAACAGGTAGCCGAGCAGAGCAACATACAGAACACAGCCGCTTGCAGACTTACAGCGTTACAATCTTTGGGTATGTCTCGCCACTGGCAGGCGCGCTGCAGTAGACTGCGTACAACGGGCTGCTCGTCTCCGACACGTCCGCACACTTGAGGCCATCCACCCACCCATAGTTCTTGCCCATGTCTGTCTGGATGGTGAGGAGGCTGTTCACTGCATTTTTTTGCAGCACAGCATGGCATAGCATGGCATGGCAACAGCAATGGAAATGGCATCAGGGAAAGGAAAACGAAACAGCATGAGCAACAACAACCAACACCAACAACGACACCAGCACCAACACCAACACCAGCACCAGCACCAGCACCAGAACCAGCACCAACACCAGCATCAGCACCAGCACCAGCACCAGCACCAACACCAGCATCAGCACCAGCACAAGCACCAGCACCAACACCAGCACCAGCACCAACACCAAAGCGAACGCCTATGCTAGTGCCTATGCCAACGCCAATGCCATCTCCACGCCAGCGCCGATGCCATTGCCAACCCCAACACCAGCGCCAACACGAACACAAATGCCGACATCAACATCAACACCAACACCAACGACACCAACACCAACACCAACACCAACACCAACACGCAGACTGCGATGATGACATAGACATGGAAAATTGATAAGGGGAGTGCATCGCAAAACACAGAGAGGCTATGCAAGGCTGGCAATGGCGGGGGGAGGCGAGTGGTATGAGGGGAATGGGCACTTCGCTCGCACATGTTTCCACCACAGCCAGAGAGCGCTTCCATTTACTCCGCGCACGCATGCACGCGAGCTGCTCAACTGTGCGCATGCACGCAAGCTGCTCAACTGTGCGCATGCCCTGCCACTGCACTGCCTCCGTGCTGCACACACGCCGCACGCACTTTCTTGCCGCACACAAACTCTTCAGAGCAGGAGAGGGGGGGCAACGGGAAGCAGCCGCGTGAGTGCGACGTCGGGGCAAGGCAGGGGTCACTCCAAGGGAGCACTGGGGGCCACCAACTCACTGTCGGTGGTCGAGAGCGTGTACTCAGTACCAGTCGCAACAACCACGCACACTGCACAGGGGAAAAAAGAAAGAGAAAAAGACGCCCAACACAGCGCACACAGCAACGTCGTAAGGGTTGGCATCAGCACTGGAGTCCAAACCTTGGCTACCACGAGCTTGGCATTCCCCCCACCATAGGGGGAAATGCTTCTGCCATAGGTTCTGCGGCTCCACACTGCGAATCCGATTTTCCTTTGGAGGTCAGAGGCTGGCAGTGCCGGAGATCCATATTCCATCACCGGACGAAAACGCATGGCATGTCACCGGACGAAAAGGCATGGCATATCACCGGACGAAAACGCATGGCATGTCACCGGACGAAAAGGCATGGCATATCACCGGACGAAAACGCATGGCATGTCACCGGACGAAAAGGCATGGCATATCACCGGACGAAAACGCATGGCATGTCACCGGACGAAAAGGCATGGCATATCACCGGACGAAAACGCATGGCATGTCACCGGACGAAAAGGCATGGCATATCACCGGACGAAAACGCATGGCATGTCACCGGACGAAAAGGCATGGCATATCACCGGACGAAAACGCATGGCATGTCACCGGACGAAAAGGCATGGCATATCACCGGACGAAAACGCATGGCATGTCACCGGACGAAAAGGCATGGCATATCACCGGACGAAAACGCATGGCATGTCACCGGACGAAAAGGCATGGCATATCACCGGACGAAAACGCATGGCATGTCACCGGACGAAAAGGCATGGCATATCACCGGACGAAAACGCATGGCATGTCACCGGACGAAAACGCATGGCATGTCAGCAGACGAAAAGGCATGGCATGTCACTGGACGAAAAGGCATGGCATGTCACCGGACGAAAAGGCATGGCATGTCACCGGACGAAAAGGCATGGCATATCACCGGACGAAAACGCATGGCATGTCACCGGACGAAAAGGCATGGCATGTCACCAGACGAAAAGGCATGGCATGTCACCGGACGAAAAGGCATGGCATGTCACCGGACGTTTGCTGGCCCTTCACCTGTCGCCCCCCCAACCCCCCTCCCTCGATTGCTGCCCCCCCCCTCCCCCCCCCTCCGTCCTTTGCCGCCACCTCCCTTGCTGGTCCCCTCCCCTCACAGCGGTGCAGCAACCAGCAGTCCACCTGCGATGGGGATACACTAAGAGCCCACCGCAACCCCGTCTTGCAGCCTCCCACTGGCAACTCAGACTCCGTGTCCACCACCCTCCGCTTGCTCTATACCCTACGCCCTACGCTGCCCTTCCCGCCACTCTCCGCCCGGTCGTGGCCTGCGCCCAGACGGCCACACTGCACGCACGAAGCGCCCACGTCTCACACTCTCGCGGCCACTCAGGCGGAACTGCACACGCGTCTTGTCTTGTCTCGCCCCGGCTGTGCGCGGGGCGAGACAAGACAAGTGTAGAGCAGCAGCAGCAGCAGCAGCAGCAAGCGACCGACCCACACATGCGAGTCGCATGTGTTGGTTGGTGCGACGCTCGACTGGCCACTGCACGCGCAGCTCGCCAGAAGCAGGCGTCACCAATGTGTGTGTGACAACGCAGCGGATGGCAGCCGTGCGCACCACAACTCACTCACGCACTTACTCATTCACACACGCACCTGACATCGACAGCAGGCACAACAGGACGGTCGCCAACTCCACAGCAACAGCTGCGTCGCGCAAACAGAAGCGGTTTGTCCCCACGCGCNGGGCTCGCGGCGGGCAGGCAGTCGACTCGCTAAGACCTGCGACGTGGGAGCAATGCAGCCATGGTGCTAGTGTAGCGGTTTCGGGCTCAAATGATCTACATCACTCGCATGCCCGCGGAAAAGCACTGACGTGGATGAAAGCAGCGGGCGGCCGCCAGCGACTGCGGTTGCAGGTGCAGCAGCAGAACCGGCAGCAGCCGCAGCAGCAGGAGCAGCAGCAGAGGAGGAGCCAGTGGCAGCAAGATCTTGCAGAGCGCTCGCAGCGACACAGTCAACAGCGACAGCAGCAGCAGCAGCGACGGCGGCAGCGTCGGCGGCAGCATACGAACCAGCAGCAGCAGGGCCGCGACCGGCGGCCCGCGTCCGTTAGCAACGGCAACGACGACGCGGGCCGCGGGTCGCGTTTCTAACTCAACGGCCAGCAGGAGTCAAGCGGTCTGACTGCTTGAGCCAAGCCGCCTGTCGAGCGTCCCCCACACATGGCAGCCGGTGCCACGATGTGGGCACCGCTTCTGCTTCTGCTTCTGCAAAACACAGCCTATAACGTCTTGTGGCCCTCGGACTTTGCGCCATTCGCTGGCGTCGCCCGGCATGGCCCTTGGACGGCTGGAGACGGCCGTGCCATGCTGTTGGGTGCGGCTGCGCTGTTGATTAAGTCTCACCGTCACAACATAGCGGTAGGCCCAGGAGAGGTTTGCAACGACAACACGGAGGAAGGTCGACTCTGGGACTGCGTCCGCGTCTGTGTCCACTTCGGCGTCCAAAGCCTGCTGGATGAGAGAAGTCCTCTCCAGTCAGCAACTGGGGCCCTACTGCACTCTTCTCTGCCGCGCAGCATGCACGTGACGATGCGTTAGCGCGTCCAACCCCCTAATCGCTGCTGCCAGAGAGGCGACTGAGGCTCCGCCCGCAGCCGCTCGCTCACCTTGCTCCTCGGAACCACTGGTTCTGAGGCCGTGGCGCCTTAAGCGGAACGAATTCGAAGCGGGTCGGCGCCAGAGCGGGAGTTGGTCTCGTCCTGCAGCGGTGGGTAAGGAGCGCCAGGCGGACGCAGTTGCAACAGGGCAGTAATGTATGTGACTCGTCGGAGGCTGTAGCCTGTGCACGAAGTCTGGATGTCCCGGGACACGGCACGGAGAGGTACCCGCCGCTAACTCCAGTACAGGTCCTGGGGCTGATGACGCTAGCTCCAGTACATGTCCTCGGGCAAGAGCTCGAGAGCAAAGCAGGGCAACTCAGGAGTGAGAAGCCGCAAAAAGACGTAAATGGGCTCCCGCGGTAGTAAAACTGAAGAGAAGCCGGAGTTCGGCACCGCCGTTGGCAACATCGGCATGGTCGCAGTAACGACGCCGGTTTATGCTTCGACGCGACCACGTCGTCGAGCACCTGAAACTCGTCGACGAAGAACACCTGAGTAGGGGCTCGTTTATATGCATAAGTTGTTTAAAATCTTTTTTTCGCGTCGCAGACGTCGAACTCAATCTAGAGTCGACCTCGACTGTCCAGATTCCGTCTTGATCTGTTACCTCAACGCCCGAAGCCGATACCATTCCACCCCCTGCTGACAGTATATTTTGACGCTTAACATTCATCCCTTCGGAATTTATCGCAAAAGCCGAATCTTTGTGCTCAAACATGCCCTGAATTGTTCACCATTATTGAACTAGTGAATCTCCAGGACATGCCGACCACCGTACGATGATAGGTGAACTTCAATTTTAGGATGAGATTGGTCTCGGACGTAGAACCGCGAGGGGAGTCGAGGCGGATCCACCGTGACTGTGTTGTCTCGTGACTGAAATCGAAGTCAGGAGTCCGGAGCAATCGCATTCTCACATCGCCACTGTCCATCGGACGAGGAAGATGGACCCATCACGATTGAAATCGAATTTCAACCGAAAAGGACACTTGACTGCCCTGATGTCGGAATCGATGCGCGAGAGACTCGTCCCAAGCCGAACGCTGCATTGGCTGCCGTTTTTGCCTCCCACGATCGTTGCGGCGCGATCCGGCGCACCGACGACGTCCGCGACCCCACGTCTCAGAGGGGACCGTGGGGCGCCGACACGGCTCGATTTCGATGCAGCGCGGGGACCGTGAGAAGCAGCGGCGAGAACGGCTGGAGCAGCGGCGGCGGACGCCGCTTCTGTAGCGCGTGATCACGTGCAAAGCCGCACACTGGACGGCCCGGCCACTGGTGCGCATCATGGATCCACGGGCGAAAGGGGGCACGGCCCGTTAAGACCGACAGGGCAGCAGCAACGGCTATCACCAATTACTTATCCGTTGAAAAACATTTGATCAAGAGGATATTTTCCTCAGAGCCTCGTTTCACTAAATCTTGCAAAACAGCAAGAGACCGGCGACAGTATCCATCACAGTCAAACATTTTCTACTTTTTTAGTGTACCCAAACTACGAGCCACATGCCAACAACTCAAAAGAAAAAGATACGAGCAAAAGGCTTACTGATGCATTCGGATAAGAAATCCGTGAAACCAATGGTCAAAGTTCCCAAACATAAAGATGAAGTCAAGGGTCATGAAAAGTGACAAATAAAGTCAAAGAATCAGATTTTCCCTCAAACATGTTGAATAGACATGACATTTTCACAATATAACAAGGAAGACAATGACAATATGATTGCATAGACTAGAACTATTGTTCGTGTGTTTCGACCTGTTTCATTTATCGTCAACTAACCTAAAAGATAAAATCATAGAGACATCACAAGACATCTTGCATTTGAAATTTGAAAACTCATAAACTTTTCATAATGGTACAAATTAACTTGAAATCGACTTCCTAGAAAATGGAACCAATACCGTACTGATCTTTGATTTCATGGGGTTTAGGAATTTTCAGGGTGTAACTTAGATTCGTTGACCATATGAAATATTTTATTGTATCCTATAACAAACGAACTAGGGTTCATTGTAGCTTTGATTTCGTTTTCAACCTAACCTTTTTTTTTTGCTCAAAGCATGCCCGTTTGCGCTCGTGATAGAACAACGATGCATTTTTGTCGGTCAACGGCTCGAGCACGACCGCCAACTAACGCGCGAGGCCCGTTGGAATGTTGTTTTCGTGGAGGTGTTCGCTGGCGACCCGAGTGACGTGCAAAGTTGACCGTAGCGCCAGAAGCGAGTCGACATGGATTCGCCATACATGTTGTCGCCTGTACACAAGATGCAAGAATTCGAGTTTTGAGTCAGCAGTGGTGATCCCATCCTGCCAACATGTCCCGCCTAACCGAGTTCTTTTCCATAGTGTCGTCCAAGGAGCATCGTTGCAACGTCGAGAAGGCCTTCTCCGCACCCCGTCCACTTGCTACCCCTAAACGTGGCCCCGGACGTCCTCGCAAGACATCGCTCATCCTGCCACCCTTGGTCCCACCTACACCATCGACCGTCCGACCAAGCCCCACTTCCACTGATCCGCCGTCCGATGAGACACCAACGGATGATCGCCTGCCCAAAAAGACGTGCCCGCATTGTTCTGTCCGACTCCGACGAGGACGATGACACTGACATTGCGAAAACCGGAGGAGCGTGCATCAACACCGACGACGCTGCTGACGCTGACGACATTGCCGATGAAGCCGACGTGGCTGACACTGCCGACCCTGACGAAGATCCACGTGTTGAAGAACGTGAGGCCGTGGAAGTTCTCATTGATGCTATCCTGTCAGTGGACGACATGGCGGCAAGACAAACTACCGACAAGGCTATTGTGGATGCCCTCCTTGAGGAATTCGCGAGTGATGCAGCTGACGAAGTACCCGTTGAGTACGCAAACACCATGACAAACGTCTTGGCACTGCCTCCGGAACCGGTGGAGGATGGTGTAGGCTGAAAACGGGGTCCTTACATGGACTCGTTCGGCCTTGGGCATGTGCAAATCATCCACGCGACGGTGTTGAAGCATCAGGGTGACGTCAGCAAGGCGGTGGCATGGCTCCGCATGACCTATCGCACTCCATCTGGCCCATCCATCTACGAGCGACTGTCGTACTCCACGGTGAAAGGGTGGTACGAGCCGCGCAACACCAGACTCCGTCCTGCCTTTGCCGGAGCACTCGGGCCCATGCCCGACCGCCCCATCGAAGAAGCAGCCCTCATAACATCACGGGTGCAAAGATCACGTAGGCGGAAGGGCTACTTCCATGACCACCCGGCGTTGAAGCACGATATCATCTGCGCATTGGAGTTGATGCGCGATCGCGGTACCCCCCTCTGCTCCACCATCATCCGCGAGAAAATCCTCGCCGCCGTAAAGGAGCGTGGCATCCCCATCGTGTCGGTGGAGGGTGAGAGCGACATGTTCAGCCGCTCATGGTGCACGAGATTTGTTGGGCAGGAGTTGAATTGGACATGGCGTTGTAGAACATCTGCTTCATAGAAGGTGCCTGAAGACTGGTAGGGTCGTGGTCTCTCCATGCTCCGTCGCGCAGCCTTCCAGATCAGCGTCCACAAAATCAAACCCCCATTTGTGGTCAACGCAGACCACACGGGGGTCCACCTCGTGCCCAACCAGCGCTACACGTATGCGCCGAAAGGCGCCACGGAAGTCAAAGTGTGTGGCCAGGAGGACAAGCGCCAGGTCACCGTCCTCTTCGCCTCGAGCATGGAGGGAGACATGTTGTCGTGCCAAGTCATTTGGACTCGCAAGACAACAGCATGCCACCCGCAAGACGAAAACAGCGGCAAGGCCATCCGTAACGGCGGATGGAATTTCACGCATACGGTGAACCGCTGGGCGTCGGTTGAAACGTTCAAACAGTGGTTCGCGATGGTCCTCGAGCCGTACTTCATCCGCGCATGCGTCACGTACGGCAAGGACCACACGAAGGCAAAGTTGCTGCTAGTCTTGGATGCATGGCGCCTACAAGCAAGCGAGGGTTTCAAGGCATGGGTGCGTGAGCGATTTTCATGGGTCATCCTGCAGTACATCCCTGTCGGATGCACGAGCAAGCTCCAGGCCGCGGACATGGGGCTGTAGAAGCCTTTCAAGTCCGAGATTTCCAAGGGGTACTCCTCGTGAGCTGGAAAAAAACTGTCCGCCAGTCCATAAGTCGACCTCGAAATGCGACAGGTGAAAGATGCATCTGTGGGATGGATGCTGCGAGCATGGGCGCACATCCATAGCAACCCGAACATGGTGCGTGTAGCATGGCGCGAGGCAGGTTGGGATAGATGCTACAGCATCGATTTCCAGCGTGTAACTGCTAACGACTACCTCACCTTCATGACAGAGTCTGACATGCAGGGGTTTGAGCCAAAAGATGTGGTCCGGTAACTTCGTGCAAAAGTTTTGACGTATTTGATGTCATATCTTGTGTCATGTCATGCTCTAACTTGGAGTTGCGTATTTTCTCATTGATACATCCCCCCCTCTCCCTCATCTTTCTCACATGTGCCCTGTCCCGAGCATCGTTGACGAGTTCGAATTCACGAAACACACGTAGACCAACGTGAAAACTTGTCAGCATACCAAATGACACATGCCTAACATGTCCTCTCTTCAAATTGTGATAGACTAATCTGACCAAATATTTTTGCATTTTCGTAATACCCCATTTGAAGAACTTCTTGTTGTCAAATGCATGAAATCATTCGCCAAAAAAACAATTAATATTGACATTAAAAATCATTATGGTACTTCAATTGTGCAATTCATGTGCATGTAACATTTTAAAAATCAATAATCTATGAAAAATGAATTTTTCTTCTCAATTCCTTGATTAGTTTTATATAAAATGACTTTGAACCATGTATTTGAACATCAAAGGGAAATTTTATGTCAACTGTGTTTGGTCCTTGAATGCCCTATCCCCTTTGTGAATATGTAATTATATCTCTATGTTTTCCTTCTAATATGAATTTGGAATGACAAGTCTCCTAGGTTGACCTATAAAACACCAAATACGTAGATTGGTGTGAAGGATATTCCTTTGTGTTACTCTCCACTTACCTATTCAAGGTGGTGTGGTCCGGGTCGATGTGGCACTTACATGTGGAAGTACATGAGGTTTAGGATGCATCTGTCCACTTCTTAATGATGCACTTTCACCTTAATGGCTTGTATCACCATTTATAAATCATCCTCAAAACATGCCTCCACATTAGATAACACAATGGTCTACTGCCATTTCATAGGCGTCAAAGCTAGGCTCTAATCAGTTTACAAAAAGAGACATAACATTTTTCATAATCATTTTGGTTAAATTTCATGTTTTGGTTCAACCTTTGAATCACATCCACTTCAAAATCTACTGGTTAAAATTTCTTAAACCATTTCAAATACATTTAAGTTTCCATGCAAGTCACCTCATAAAGAATGTAGAAGACATTCATTGCCCTTTAAGTAAGCAAAACATGCAAGGAAATTTTAGACAAAATTCCTTAAGATAACTATGGAAAAAGGCTGGATTTTTTTACTTTAGCCCACTAAACAAGGAGGATGAAAAGGTATAAGCTAATACCTCCATGGGGACATTTTTTCACTAAATTTATTTGGCAAAAAACACATTGACCAAACAATATCCACACAAATTGTGTATTCAAGACCAAAAGCAACAGCGCGTTCATTGCAGAGTAGAGAGGGTCATGTTCCCCCGTCTATCTCAAGGAAGGGATAACGACATAAAAACAAGAGAGGAGTCTTCCACAATCTCTTACACTCAAGTTTACCCACAATTATAGACAAGAGAAGGGGTCGTTATCCCCACCTCTCTCTCTTTTGAGTGGGAAGTTTGTCTTCAAGGAGACAAACTAAAATCCCCATCTCAACCTATCCTTTGAATGGGTCACCAGCCATAAAAGGGTGGAGGGAGTTGTACCCCCTCTCTCTCCCTCCATGTGAGAGGAAACAACATGTGCCCTCTTTTTGTCTAATCTCACAAAAATGCCTACCCTTGACCAAAGGAGGGTCATCTACCTAACTCATCCCATCATCTTAGTTGGCCGATGGCTAAAGAGGAGAAAGGAGACCATGTACCCATCCATTTATTGTTTTGTGGATCCGAAAGCCCCAAAGTTGAGGAGGGACTTTATGTGAACATTCCTTATCCTTGGATGGACTTGGTGCCCATATACAAGAGTAAGGATCTTGGATGGATAGTAACCACATCCCTCACTACCATTGATTGTCAATCCTCAAGAAGAAGAGGAAATTCATCCTCTGCTCTTCTTGAAGGTTTTAAAATGAAAATACAACTGATAAACACATCCTTCACATGGAGAAACATGTGATCCCTCTCTCAACATAACAACTTCCCACTTGAATTGTTGCAACAAGATTTTCCACGTTCTACCACTATGTAGGAATAAACCTTTGTTACAAAGCTATATTCAACGCACCTCGAATGTGAATTGTGTTGTTTTTGGATTTGTCTTCATAGTTTTGAACTTTATGCTTTATCCTTTTCTTTTTTAAAGAAAATAATTGTTAGCACATGGCAACCACTATACAACACTCATTTGAAATAGGTTTTGACAAAATCAAATAGTTGCAATTACCTCCTTTTGTGATTAAAATTTATAAGAAGTCTGAACATACTCCTTAAAAACCATCCTATATTAAACAATAAAAGGATGAAGGAAAGAAATGGCTTCCATAACAATTGATGTGGATGTTGGTGCATCTGCTACTGTCACTTCCATTTGTGTTATTGTTATTACTAACGGCTATTGTTGCTGCTACGGTTGTTCCTACTGTTGCGGTTGTCATTGCTACAACATCTGTCGCGGCTGTTGCGGTAATTTCCATTGCTTGGACTACTGCTACAACTGTAAAGGCAAGCGCTACCCTTGACTATTGCCACACCCATGGCTATCACAGCTCCCTCAACTGTGCCCCCAATCCTTCGTATCAATCGTGCACCCCCCCCCATTCCCCCACATCTCTCCCGTCTTCCAACCACGTGCACCCCCTACCACATCTTGCATCCCCACTCACACTGTCAACCACCTCAATAGCCCCTTCCCATCCCCTAGCACCCCTTTACACACTCCCTCAACCTCTAGCAATCCCCTCCCCAGTCAGTCCACGCCCCTCCACGCCAGTATTTGTTTTAGTAACTGAATTTGTTTTTACAAAATACGATACGCATTCCTTATGCCTTCAATTTATCCATGTAATAAAACCACAAGGGAATGTATTATTGATAAATATGATGGCATAAGCGTTTATGAAAAGTCCATGAAAAGATGGATTTTTTTCATGTCTATTAATTATAGGAACCATTTCTCACATTACACCATATACACACATTTGAATCTTCCTATTTTTCTTGTCTTCAAATGGACTTGGATGGCACAAAATGAAGAAGAAGCAATTGTACTTCACACAATGTCAACAACATGAAAAATGTTCTAATCATAGAAGGAAGGAACATACCACAATTAAGGATTCATTTTGTATAGTAAATCTAGGAAGCAAATACAAACTTGATGACAATGACAATGAAACCTCAAAACAAGCTTATGGAAACGTAAAAGTACTTGTTCTAGTGATGAAAGAACGCAACCAAATAATCATGTGAACAGTTATTGATGCGAGTTCTCCTTGAGTTTCAACATGAATTTCAACATAATCACCAATGCATAAATGGTATAATTCTCACCCGATATCATTTGAGGAACCACATAAGCACCAATGGATCAAATGAAAGCAATAACATCACATAATTTAAATGAATTCCATTTACAACCTTAAACAAATTGAAATGTTTACTAGAAATCAAACCACTCTCTATTATGCCAAAGATTTGGTGGAAAAACATACCTATTGCACCAATCATGATGGTGTGAACATCACTCTATATGTTTGTGCAAATGTCAGGACATGTGCCTATAGATCAGTTTGATGAGTCCCAATTTCATGAAACAAACACATGAAATTGAAACAATGAAAGGGCATTAAAGGAGAAGAAGAACTTCCACCCTTACCAAAGAAACGAATGTGGAATATTTCCTGTATTGTTAAAGATGGTATCTTACTTGTAAAAACATAACACCTAACCAAAAGGAAAACAATGTTACGCTCAAGTCATTATTCTTATGAGAGTTATCCAATAAAATCACTTCATGCTTCTTAAATGGTTAAACAGAGGCATGTTGAAAACCTACACAAGTTCCTTCTGATCGAACTCCTATGATGAGTGTTTTAATACTCATGTTGAATGATGTTACATATTGATGTAAACAAATAAATTCAAGAGGTTTATTAACACATTAACATGATTTCAAAAGTTTAAATCGTTTGGAATTCTTAACTTCTTGAAGATGTAACATTGAAATTGTTCCTAATAGCTAATCACAAAACCACTTGACAAACGTTTGTGGGCTACAAAACACCAAGCCCAATGTGACCGAAACAAGTAATGTATCATTACTAGTAATTGTGTTATGTTTTTGATAGTAGAATCCTTACTACAAATAAAAATACATGTGCCCAAAGAGGAGACTATATAAAAGATATGGCACATGAAGTAATAAATAGAATGTAAAAATTGCAAACATTCATAATGACGCATGTATCTGGTTTACATTCATGTGCATTACACTAATGCCTAGCATAATTAGTCCATGGTATGTGCTTAATATTGAACATTATGTTGACATGAATACTTACCTTAATCATACAATGTTTCTAGTTTAATAACAGCATCAACTTAGTGGCTAGGGTGAATTTGATGTTAATCATACTTGTGTCGTTACACTAAATGAGAACCAAACAATTAGGTAAATCGTATCTCAAAAAACGAAATTGCAAATTCCATAAGAGGTACGTTGTAGGAGAATGTGATCAATAGAAGCGTGGATAGAATACAAATGCACACTTGGAGACATGGTATGAGAACGTTGTTCATTCCATCACCATTACCTATAACATAGACTTTCTGATAAAAGGTCACCGTGTTGATGTACAACACGCTTTTGAAATGTATATTTCAATTGTTCAAGGCCATTTTTCGAATCATCCCACCCAATTGGGGCATCAACTTTTACCTTTTGCTCACGTCCTAAAGAAAACTTAACAATACCTGAAAATTAAGAGGAGATTCCTCAATTGATGAAAACAAATATCTCCTTTTGTGTTGAGGCAATTGTATCACCCTACATGTGCCAAAAAAAGGAAAATGTACTTAGATTCACAATGATGTTCAT
This sequence comes from Penium margaritaceum, assembly GCA_023375785.1. Taxonomy (NCBI): domain Eukaryota; kingdom Viridiplantae; phylum Streptophyta; class Zygnematophyceae; order Desmidiales; family Peniaceae; genus Penium; species Penium margaritaceum. The sequence continues at coordinate 34,768 of SZWC01000648.1, read as the reverse complement.
TGAGGATGCCAAAAACATAAACTATGTTGTAAGAATAAAGAATCTTCATCCGAAAAAAAACCCATGTTTTGCGTAATATGTACTAGATCTAATTGTAGTTCGATGGTTAACAACTTCTAAAAACCATGGGGCATATATTTTAATCGATTAAGTTTTAATTTCAAATACTTCCCCTACCATTCACAAGAAATTCATTGAAGGAGAAGATGTGCACGGACAAGAAATGATTGCTTCAATTAATGTCCCCAGCTTAATTTGTAGTTCAAACATTGGCAAATCACATTTCAATATAATAAATGTTTTTTCCTCTTCCACTACACACACATTTCATGTTAATATCTAAAATCTCAAACTTTCCCACAAACCACTAAAGAGATGGTTAGTATCAAAACAATATTAAAGCTTTCTTGTTCACAAAAAAAGATATTTTAACATCCAAATATCGTTCATATCATAAATATTTGCAGTTACACGTTGAATGAATGAAAAATCACAAGCAATTAAAAGATTAACTTTGCACCTCAAATGGAATGAGAAATATGTGCTTTCGATATTTTCATGTAGGATTCAACTAAGGCCTCAAGGAAGTAATATTTTCAGTGCAATTTAGGAACACTTCTAGAGGATAAACTTAAAGACAATGGGAATGCATTGAAAGAATAATATATTTCCTGCTATCATGTTGTGAAGATGTGTCCTAATGATTCCGAGTAATGATGTGGCGTTGCATGTTCCAATTTGGTCTACAAAGAAGGTCCATGAAAAAATCTGCCAAAGCAATCTTTCACAAATATTGTTGATCAAACTTCTTTACGTACCACATTATGCCTCAATAATTTCATAAATGATCTGACTTGAGTGATTCTTTATGTGTGTATGGACAAGTGTATACACTATGGTGTATTCAATCCACGCCCCATTAACACTAGAGATCAAAGTGAGCTGATTGATATCCTTCATTTTTTTTGTAGTTGAATCTACGTCTTCCATGTAACTTCTCTTGCATTCAATAGTAAAGCATTTGGAAGTGATTCTTATGAAATACATTCCCGTAAAGATGACTGGGCATAATGATTAAAAATTCTTACTCTATATTTTGGTTTGTTAAATCCATGGAAATAAACATGTGGACTAATCCAATACCCAAATTACCCAACTCAGACAAATAAGAATCATCCATGAGATCTTTGAGTTTCGTGAGGATTGAACATCCTTATGTGGTAAGATTTTGGTCTGATAGATTTAGGGTTGTACAATGACCATTGATGGAATGGAAATTCTCAATGAAGTGGATAAATTAAGGGTATAGGCATAACAACATTCTTTAACTTGAGAGACACTAACAAGGCTTCAGTCCTTGGACAAGATGAATCTAGTTAACTTACTCTACAAAATCATCTTTCCCTCATAGAACTTTCAACCTCATTTAAAGACATGTAGATTCCAATCATACCGGTTATGAAGATTTCCCTAACATAATCAAAACCTCTTTCGATGTTGATGCATGCTAGGACCTCATATTGAGAACAAGATGTTCCTTGGATACAAAAGTTTTCAATAAAAAGCAAGAATTAGATTCAATCTTCAAATAAATTTCCTCCAATTATGAGAGTAAGGATTGGAAGGAAACATTTCATTTGATAAGTGGATATGATGTGCCAAAAAGTTGCATTTTCAGTCCCCATACCTAAACATTTGTGACTTAACAATACCTAATCAAAAGAAGACACGAGTTTTGAAAGCACAAATCCGTAGAGTATCATATCCAATAGAAAAAAAGAAAAAAAGAAAATAGTGGATGAGGATATCGTCAAGGTTGAGGAAGTTAAAAACATTGGCTAGTACCAATCTAACTTAAGAAAAGAAAAAATCTTTCGTAAATGAACTTGATTGATTTTCTATTACATTTGAACAGTTTTACTTGAATTCGATGAATCATTTATTTGTTTTCTAGAAACAATTTGTTGCATTGACTTGCATTTAGCAAGTGAACAAATGCTTTAAAAGGTATAGCTGAATCACACATTGTCCTTAACACGATTGAAAATGAAGAGGAATTCTTTGGAACTTGAGGAATTTGAAAAACTTTAATGAAATCTTAAGGAATACATCCTATGTCAAACACATTCACAATACTTGTGATAGCCTATAAAATTTGAGTGGAGACGTCCGTCTAATTGGTGGAAGAGATACTCCTTCCAGAAGGGTGAGGAGGCGTACTTGAAACAAAATGAATTACATAAGAGCAAAAAGAGAACGTTGCCACATGTATGAAACTTTTTGTCTAAATAAACTTTTGTTATGTATATGGTCTAATGAAAATATTATCTATTGTTTAAAATTCACAAAGACTATTAATAAAATCCTTGGCAAAATGACTGAGACGATATATTCAACATGGGATGATGTACTTCACAAATTATCTTGATCGTTTTTCCATAATGAACAAGGAAGCTTCAATGGCAAACAACATGGTCACGTTGAAACTAGCAAGTATAATAAGATACTTCCAAACCACTTTGACAAATTTCCTTTGATTTTTCACATAAGGAAGTGTAAGCAGTTACCATGCTAAGTAAACAAATGTGTCAAACGAGAATGGCTTCTATAATCCCAATGCTGCCCTTTATTAGCCAAATCTACTTACGTAAGTTCAACCAACAGTTAAATAGGGATACGTTTTCTATGTAGTTTGCAATGAAATTGTAAGCTTAAGTGATGAAACATTTCTCCACACTCAAACCATTTCTTCACAAAGCTATCTATATAAGGTCATTTTTTTTTAAATGGTTGAGCAATAAGCTTTTATGTTTATCGCTTTAAGACATGAAAATCCATTAAACATTTGGGTTGAATATACCCATTAGCACAACTCATAGAAGGATGGAAACACATCAATCTCGATATGATGAAGATAGTGGAAAATGCGTTTATTCAGCTGATTCCCCCTTTGTCTTCCTTTTCAAATTTAGTTCCTTACATTGGTAACAAACACTCATTGGGCAGCATGATTTCAGTTGGCATCAGATTCAAGTCAGAATTGCCAAAAAGGCACCTCATGTGGTATCCAGAATTCTGTCATTTGCTTTATCCAGCTTGTTCTAAATGTCTCACAACGTTTACAAAGTTAAAGGCAAATTTAAATATGGCTCTATCTAGAGGAGTTTAGCAAACACATATTTTTTATGGTTTCTCTCTTTCCATCCACTTTCTTGCTAGTACCATGTTTTTTTAATAGTAATCATACCCCCAATAGTGACAATATGTCCCACAAAATGCAGGCAACCTCAACATTGACTTGCCATTTTAGATATTAATCATGAAAATGACTAAACCTTAACAACTTTGCACATGACCAGATTAAAATCATCGCATACATAAATAAACAACACTTGATTTTAATAATTTCAACCAAACATACATTTTCTTAAAGGTAACACGAAATGCTAATAACGCCCATGAATTTTGATGGGTGATGCTTACAAAGCACCACCAAAGATGGTGGCATTTAGTCATTTTTCTGCCACATGAGAGACCAATTACCAACATGCCACAAAAGCCACACTCACTTGTTTTCCTTATTTTAAAAACGCACATCAAGTTTTTCCGTGCACAACAATGTTTATTGATATGTTAAACAATGCCCAGACGTTCAACATCAAAATGTACTTCCTTTAAACTTATGGTGAATGAAGAGTTTGAAAAAGGACAATCATTCACTAGCTTGTTATCTACCAAAAACAAAATGTGTGCAGCAAATGTCACTTTCATAGCCAAAGCTGATTTTCAAAAATAACAACACCATGAATGAATCTTGCCATGATTTGAAACATTGTGAAAGTATCCCTAACAAAGCATACGTAAATAATAAGGCTTAAGCGTCTAAAAAGATGACTAAGCCTCCCAGTATACTTGATTTTTACTTGAATCTAAATTAGGAAAACTACTTGTATCTTTGCAACAGCCTAAACCATGAAATAAAATGAAGCCATTCTTCTTGGTACAACTACAACACAAGAAACACCATAACAACTATAGTTACAATGAGATCCACCATTTGCATCAACACCACCACTACCATCATGTATGTCAATATTTCACTCAAAACAAAAGCCAATAAATCAATAAACTTCAGAACTCAATAACCTCGTTTGTCATCTTTCACCAAAATAATCTAAAAACAATCGTGTACAAGAAAACAATCACTCAACCTTTTATGTGCATGAAGTAGATATTCAGTAATAAATGAATGAAAAACTATATACAAAACAATGAAAAGATATTCATTAATTTCAAATACTAAACTTCTAAAATCAAGTGAAGAACGTTTTTACCCTGCATACTTCTTTTATTTACCACAGCTATTGAGAACAAAAGTTACTTGAAAACATTTTTGTTTCATTTTGTATGAGGATTGTGTTGATCAGTCCGAGTTCTCATAAAATAATCACAACTATTGTAGTTGAAATGTTTTCAAATGATTCATTTATGTCTTTATGAAATAGTATCATTTTATATTTCAAAGATTTTAACGATAAGATAACCTTCCACTTTTTCTGTTCTCATCCAATATGATTATATCTTATAGTCAAGTTTGCAAACTCAAGAGCTTATAAGCGTCTTTCAGTAAAAAAAAAAGACCAAAGAGGCAACAAGACAAGACCTTAGCTGTTGTCCTTCCTTGATACGCACACCAACACAAGAAAAAACCTTTGAACATCCATTCAAAGATCAAAATGGTAAACTTCGTCCCAGATACCAGTTTCATGAGTCATGATTTTCTCATGTATCTTCTTTTCCCATGTATTCACTTCCCAAGCATCACCATACCCTAAACATTAACATGGAGACATCTATACTTTATTTGTTCTGCATTAAGAATACGCTTGGACTCACACTTGACATAATTTACTGAATGGCATGAGTCTAATCACTATTATCTTTAGGTTTATTCTACCTGTTTTCATTTGTAAAGATAGTACATGAAAAAGATCTCATGGAGATATTGGATTGTAGGCTAAACAATGGAACATTCTTTTACAATAGCAATTTTAATTAACTTGTATTTGATTATGTATTAGCTAACAATGAACCTAGAAGGAAATGTATTAATGTAGAAAGTTTATTAGAAAAAAGGTACGTGCAATTCCATCATGTTCTTTGTTTCATGTGAAAGAAGTAGGACAATGAACAATACATGCTTCTTTAATGATTATCAAAAAGCATTTTTTATAAAAGATACACTATTGCCTTCATAAAATAAAATCATCAGAATAAATATATGAATTCACAATGAATACTGGTGAGAGAAAACTTGATGTTTATATCCTTGAACGCAAAATGACTGGTACTTGAGGAAATGACTCATTGCATTACTATCAGTACACCATGTTTGGGTGTACGACTGTCATCTCGAGGGCAATAATGACACATAAGTGCAATTTAACTTTGATGAAATCCTCTCAGGTAAAAGAAAATGGACTAATGTAACGTATATCTGCTTCTTTCATGTAATAAATGCACGTAAGTAATAGAAAATGTAAAGAAAATTAAGCATGAAATTTCAAAGGCTCATCTTTCTTTACATATGCATTTTTACAAGTTGAGCATGGGCAGCCTTCATGTAGCTTCAGGACCATCCCCAAAGTACTTGAATCTTCCATTTTTCAACCTAATATCACTTCTCTAGATCACCCCTCTTCCACACACCATAATGTGAATAGAACAAAATGTGACCAAGATTGATCGTCATTAGAAATCTCGTGATGTCTTTTTTTCCTATGATTCTTCCTTTAAAACAATGAAAACAAATGCAATTCACAAATCATGCGATAAAACACATCCATGTACACCGTTTACACCAATGTAAGAATTAGCCAAACTAATATAAATGAAACTAAAACTTGATGGAAAGAGGGTCACAATACATCTACTCTTTTAGATGATATCAAGAAAAACTTCTTTTATGATATAAAGAACATTAGCATACAACTTAAATCTAAGCCGTACATGGAACATTTAAAATTAAACGAAATGTATAGTGGACATCTTTAAATGCATTTTAAAGTGACACCTTTTCAATTACAATGTAGATACATTATAGATTAAAACGGTTCATTTTATAGTTCTCTCAAAGGCTGCACCCATATGAATGGTGTGTGGCTCGTTTTCATATCTTGTGTTGTTCATTTTAATGATGAGATATCTCCTACTTGTATCCTTGAATGAAGTTTTGAGATGTTCATACCATGCAACCCATGTTCATATATCTTATTCATATGATACCTTCATCCATTTTTGTAATGTTTTAGTTTTTAATGTATAATTTTTCAACATAAATAGGAAATTATATCTAACGCATTCAAGTTATGACATGAAAGAAACTTCAGAGCTTGATTTTTAACTCTTTAGGCATATTGTTTTGTTGATTCAAATCTACATTATTCAATAAACATTTTCTATGGACGTCCTTGTCTTTCCTTTTCAACCTTGGAAATGTGGATTTCATGCCTCATTTACCCAAAATTTGTCGTTGTTCCATCCTTGTACATGGGATCTAATACATACTACTTCAAGAAAATGTGGGAAAAAATGAGTTTATGTGTTGGTTTCTTCATGTAGCTCATGGAAAACACATGAAATCTGAACAAACCAAGCTATTAATACTGTATTCCAAGTGAGAATTGTTAATTCCTTACAATTATTGATTTTTTCAGTGTTCACTTTCTAAATTATACAAATATTCGAAGATATGGCAAAGGTATTGTGTGGGCAACTTGAGTGGGTTTGGGAAACCTCTAGGTGTATTTTCACATTAGTTTCTACATGATGTGTGATAGCCATGCTTAGTCTTACCTTCTGTTCTAGAAATCACTTGAGGTTTGAAATCTATAAACACTCTTCTCAAGACCCTAGAAGACATGGCAATAGTCTTCCAGCCTGTGGAAAAGGATGCCCTTGACTACTTGAAGGCCTGACTAATTAGAAGAGGTGTTAAGACTATGTCTAAGACTCAAGTTACTTTGCTAAACGTGTCTTGCTAGACGTTTCCCACTTGTGGGCTACAAGTTGTGTGGAGGCCTGAGAGTCCAAAGTGAGTCCCCAACTGAGTTGTGTTTGCTATACTACCTCTTACACTTTAGTTTTGATGACCTATATTCGTTGGGTCCGCACATTTTCCTAATTCCAACATTTCTCCCTATCTTGGTTTGTTCTAAAAAGCATAAACATCCAAGCAGCAAGGAGCTAATCCCTTGCAAGAACCCACAAACATTAACAATTTCAATGTGCTACTTTTGTTTGTTGCTTCTACTACAGCAAAAAATAATAGTCATTCATGATACAACACTATTCCATTTCCACCATGAGCCAACGTGCAAGCCGCATAGTAGGTTCCCTTCTGATAACAAAGTTAGGCATATTGTCAAAAGTTATTCTTATCCACCTCAACTCTCTTAATGAAAGAAGCATGCACTTAGAAGTATACATGCCATTAAAGTTTTGGAATCGTCTGTTGCTTGGGTGGCATCACTTTTGCACGATGGGTGTTTTGCTTTGGTTTTTTGCGACTTGGAATTTCTGAAATTGAAATTTTTGTATGTTGCAATGTGGAAAATTTTGTGTCTTTTTTGGTGTCTCAAGATTTTTATCTCATTCTTTGTCGCTTAGACATATTGGTGAATTGGTAGAGTGAACAGACAGTTTTATGTTTTTTTAACCATGGTTAAGTTCCATTTTCATTATATTCAAGCTCAATTACAACTGGTGGATATGGCATGGATGACAAGAAAAATGAAAAATTTATGCCTTTTGAAAGTGACATGAAAAATTGGCGCCCACATGTAGTAAGCACGTAGAATGGCACCCCCTCAAAGCACGCATGCACATATGGTGCGCCTCCAAGTCAAGCATGTAAAGTGGGCGCCCCCTCCCCCCCCCAACTGAGCACGCAACAATTGCCCCCAATTAGGATACGACGTAAAAATGGCACCCATCCAAAGGTCGCCATTGAAGAGGGTGACATTTTGAAATGATCGCTTTAGGGGGCACCATTTTTGCATACTCCTATCAAAAGGGCCCTATTGGTGCATTTTTCTCCTGGATGGCAGATACGGCGAGCGGCCAGGTCTCGTCACTGAAACCAACATGCTTCCCTCGTCAGATGGACGCTTCGGATTCGCGGTTGTCAAAGATAACCTAGGGTCTTGATAAGCAATCCAGTCAATCCACTTTGGTTTGGCTAGCAAAGCCCCTCCCCCCCTCCCCCTCCGCTGGGCACCCCGCCGAACCCCTCTCCTAGGCGCCGAAACTCCGCTTCTGGGACCCCCCCGCCCCTAGGCTGCAACGCCAACCTAGCTCTCCCCGCCGCTGGACCCCCTGCCTCCACCAAACTTTCGCCAAACCCCTACCTCCGCGTCCGCCCTCACCGGCCCGACGTCGCCTGGCTCCCACCTCTTGTGAGCTCCACCTTCTGTACAGGAGTCCCCTACTGGCAGCGATAGGGACTGACAAGAGTGGCAGCGACTAGCCATCGCCACACGGACACGAAGCAGGCCGACTTCACACCCTCGCTGGACACCACCTGAGGCAGAGCTTCGACCCTGACTTCAACCACGACAACCCCGACCCTCTGGTGACTCCCCTTCATCCCCCACCCTTATCCACATACGTTACCTCTGCTCCCCACCTCCCCACCCGCCTCCCTCCCCCTCCTCCCTCTCTCCCCTCTTCCTCCCTCCTCCTCCCTCTCCTCCTCCCTCCTCCCTGCCTCCCCTCCCCTCCTCCTCCCTCCCTCCCCCTCCGTCCCCTCCTCTCCCACTCGCATCCCCACCTCCTCCAGCCCTGCATAATTACCCCCACTGTTCTGAACCCTTGAGCCCCTCCCCACCTCTCCCTGCTTGGCCCTGCCTTGACCCAACCCTCTTGACCATGTCCTCTCAAGACCCTGATCATAACATGGACGCACCAATACCAAATACACAACTCGTCTCCCCCACAAACATTGCACACCAAACTGAATCCCCCCTCTCTATTGTGCCCGCACAGCCCAATTCTCATCCCTTGCCCTCCCGCACTCCTCCCGCCCACCTAAACACCCTCCCCCCTCCTCGGATGACCTCATTCTCTCCACCTTCACCCCTACAAGATTCTGCACAGGCACTGCAAACTGTCGCCTCTCTAGGAAATGAGTCAATCCTTGTTAGCACAAATGCTGCTGGTCTCGCCGCCTACTCATGTGCACACAGCATGGCCCAATCTCTCGCCTTGTCTGATCGCGTAGTATCTACAGCTCTTGCAACAAGCGCAGCGAATGCACAAGCCTTTGCGCAAGCCTCTTCCGCAAGTGCCGCAGCGTGCAATGCACACTCCCTCGCCATCGCTGACTAAGCCATCATATCGTCCAATGATACAGCCACCACCGCCATCAAAGGGCAAGCGACCGCACTGCACGCAAGCCACGCAACCATGGCAAATGCTCTTTTCACCATGGCACACGCAACAACACGGCACGCCGACCTAGGCTCGCACGCTATTACTGGCGCCCTCCACGTAGCGCAAGACTCGGCTGCCTTCGGATTCCAGCTCGGACATGCTGCATAGTCCCAGTTTGGCATCCTTAGCCGCGATTCTATGGCTGCATCTAGTGAAGCTGCACGCCGCACACACGAAATGGCGGCACAATCCACCGCCTTGCTTGTAGACATTGCCAAAAGCGCCATCACAGCAGGCGCGCAACCAACACCACTCCCCATCTCTCTCGACGCTCTCCTTCTTGCTGCATGCCGCCCTGCGACATCACCCCCCCTCTCCTCTACCTCCTTCCTCCCCCCTAGCCCCCTCCTCAGTCTCCCAGCCCCAACCGCACCAACACCCCCCCCTCCAATGCTCCCAACCCAACTGCCCTTAGCGCAGACCTCAAACCCCTCGATAATTACCACGTGCCCCTCCCCTCTCGCCAACACCCACCCACCTCCAACACCCACTCCTCACCCTCCCAACACAAGCACCCCCACATTGCCCCCCGTAAGCTCAACCCCACGTGACACCCCCGCCCAACCAACACCTCCTACAAGCGCTTCAACACCTCCTGCTCCGCCAGAGCCGACACACACCCCCTTGCAGCATGACATGCCAGCACCCACCACCGATGCCACACCTACCATCCACCAGCCAGTCTCCGTACCGGTCCTCGTCAACCAGACCTCCCTCCTCCATGGACGCATAAATGACCTCCATGGCACCTGCAAAGACCTCCTCTCACCTCTCCTCTCGCTTCTTGCCGATGTCGCAGACCTTAAATCGCACGTCCCTCCAGATCCAGCAGAGACACTCAACACCATCGCCGAGATGGTTGAAAGCCTCTTCGCCCAACTGGGCGACATCTCGCGCACGCAGTGCGAACTACAGGAGCGCGTGACGCAGCTCGGGGAGCAGATGCGCAACCGCCATGANATGCCACACCTACCATCCACCAGCCAGTCTCCGTACCGGTCCTCGTCAACCAGACCTCCCTCCTCCATGGACGCATAAATGACCTCCATGGCACCTGCAAAGACCTCCTCTCACCTCTCCTCTCGCTTCTTGCCGATGTCGCAGACCTTAAATCGCACGTCCCTCCAGATCCAGCAGAGACACTCAACACCATCGCCGAGATGGTTGAAAGCCTCTTCGCCCAATTGGGCGACATCTCGCGCACGTAGTGCAAACTACAAGAGCGCGTGACGCAGCTCGTGGAGCAGATGCGCAGCCGCCATGACTCCCTCATCCGCTCCCTTCAGCAACTTAAGCTCAAGCCCTGCTTGCCCAACGCGTTAGTGGACCCAACCCCAACAACCGCTCTACCCACCCAAAGAGAGGCACAACTTGAGCCTGAACCACACGACAGTCCCCCCCCCTCCTACAGAAGGCTGCACGCGGACGAGAGCAGATACGCTACCGCGCGCCAACAAGCGGGCCCGACCTCAAGGCGAGAACAATAACGCTAGAAGGAATGGCCAACAGCTACCACCACCCCCTACCATGCCAACCCCCCCGGCAGTAGTCCCTCCACCAGCATCCTCTGGCCCCTCAGCTTCGACCACACAACCATTAGCCCGACCGCGCCTCTCAGCTGTCCCGCCTACATTGGCACGCCCTCAATACCCTTCTAAGCGCTTTCCACGACCCTCCTCCCATCCGGCATGCAACCCTCTCTTCCCTCCTCCTCCTCCTCCACCTCCAACTCAGCAGCGGCCCCCGCACCCGTCCACTCACAACCACACTACCAGCACGACTACGCCAGTGTCTCGGCAACCACTGTCGCGGAACACCATGGCCCCCCCCAACGCGAATAGAAGCACCGGGCCGCCGCCGCCAACGCGCCAGCAAGCTCCATGCGGCACATCAAGGGCCACAGGCAGCGGTAAGCCACCCCTCCTCCCAAACCCTGAACTTCCCCACAATGTACATGCTGCATGGATATATGGGCTGGGACAGCGAGCTTACACAACACCTGCGCGCGCTTGCCTCTCCCTATTGCTGCGCAACTTTCGCATTCGCCTAGACCAAGGCATAATCTCTCAACAAGTCTATGATGCCTGCGAACAATGGGGTCATCCCCTACCGAGGGGTGATAAGATCCTTCCCCTGCCCACGGTTGCCCCTCACACCGATCTACCCATTCTTCTCCATGGTTTCCATAACCCCACTAAGGTGCTAAAACTCCTTCGCTCCTTCGAGAAAGATGTGCACCACCGGAGCACCCTACAGCTAGAGCCTCTCTAGACTCACTTATAGGACCCAAGCGGCTGTTGAACCTTCGCTGCATGCCCAAACCCCTCTGACCCCACGCAAGTGACCCCCGCCACCGATGCTCCACAAACCTGTTGCAGATGGCTCAGAACCCTATCACCAACCCACAAACCTCCTACACCACTGACACCAGCAATATCCTTCCTCTTCTGGAATGTACATGGCATGAAAGACGTCTCACTACACCACCTTTGCTCCTGGGTTTCCACCTCTCACACCTTCCTTGCTCTTACTAAAAATTGGTGGGACGGTGTGGATCCTATGTCGACGCTAACTAACTCCTCTGTATATGCATTACCCTCCCCCCTGCACTCTTGTAAAGCACATTGGCAAACACTGCAAGCAAGCCCGCAAACCCCCCTACACCTCCCCCACGCCGAGGCGGAATCGCCCTCTTCTATCCTACATGTCTTGCCCCATTTGCATGTCCACTATCGAACCCCTCGTCTGCCAACTTCCTAGGTGTGTGTCTGAAACTCCCCATGGTTGAACCCATCTACATTTTTGTGTGTTACTACCCCCCACCCCGAACAGGTACCACCACTAAACCATCCATCTTTGACGAACTCTCCACCTCCCTCTCACTGATCCCATGTAGGAGTCACATCGTCATTTTAGGGGACTTTAATGCACGAACGGGCTCCCTTCTCCCCATGCCCTTGGACGACCGCCTCGCTCCCTACCCCTTCACCATGCGGCACAGTCCAGACCCTCATAGTTTCATCAACACTCCCGGACGACGCTTGATTCGCTTCTGCGAGCAGCACATGCTCTCTATTGTGTAGGGCTCTGCTGAGGGTAACTCAACCACTAGGGGCTCACACGGGTATTTAAATGACAGTGTGATTGATTATGCATTGTTGTCCTACTCACTTTGCCCTTGTTCCCTCACAATACTTGAAAACACCACAGACTCAGACCACTGTGCTTTCTCCCTTGTCACCCCTATCACCATCCCTCACACTCGCCCATCTACACCCTTCTCCTGGAAAACATTCCTCAACTACTACCCTCTTGCCCTCTCCATACCCCCAGTCCAAGACCTCCTCCAAACAACGTCAACAATGCCTAAATTACCACAATTCTCGTCCTCTCTCATTAAAGCACTCCAAGTTGCGTCCACCGCCGCATCACCTGCGTCACCGTCCCGTCCGCCCCGCCGCTCGCACGCCCCTCGGTGGTCACCACTCTGTCATGACTCACACCGTCTCAGTTTTGTAGAGCATCCACTCTGCCTGTCGCTGGTCCCCACACTCCCCCCACACTGCTCGGCTCTTGCTTGCTTATCGTTGGACATGTAAAGTCGCTAAAGCTGAGTATCATGCAGGCTCCACTATCCGCACAGTCAACCTTTTTACCAGTAATCCACGTGCATTTTAGCATTCATTCTCTACTACACGCTCACCACTGGCCTCTATTCCGCCCACACAATGGGGATCCTATGCTACAACACTGTTTGCACGGCCAGCCCTCGCGCCTACAACTGACCTTACCCCTCACCCGCATCCCCCACTACCAGCCGCTGACTTCATCGAGCAACCAGTCCTGAATCGAACCATAGAGGAGACCCTGGATCGAATGCGCAGGCGTAGGGCTCAAGACACCCATGGCCTAAGGCTTGAGCACCTCCTCCCACGTGAACTTGCCCCCTTTCTTTGTAAGCTGCTAAAATTGTACCTCTCGACCGACCCCCTCCCACTTCACTACACAGAAGGTCTCATCCACCCCATCCATAAGCGTGGTGACCGCACAAACCCCGAAAACTATCGCCTCCTTACTATACAACCAACCTTCACCAAACTCTACTCCACCTACCTCCTCTCACTTCTGCTATCACGCGCACCCCCTAGCCAATGTCTTCACTGTGCCCAAAATGCATTTCTCCCAAAACACAATTCTCTCGACCATGCCTTCACCTTGTACACCCTGGTCCTCTCGGCTCGTCGTAGAAAACGCCCCCTCTACGCTGCTTTCCTAGACCTTCGCAAGGCCTACGAATTCGTCAGTCATGAACTACTCTTCGCCCAACTTGCCGCTCTCGGCCTCACCGAAAAGGAAGTCGGCGCTGAAGAAAAGCTTTATTCATCAGCCACCGCCCGCGTCCACACCTCTGCCGGCCACTCCGACCCCTTTCCCATCCGCCACGGTCTTCTCCAAGGCGACCCATGTAGCCCTATACTCGTCAACTACCACATGGACCCCCTAGCTTGTGCTATCTCTCGCATCGACACGGATGCCCCCACTCTCCTTGGTACGTCCATCCCACTCCTCCTACAAGCCGACGATGTTGTCCTCCTCTCTGAGTCAATCAGTGGCCTTCAGCGTGCAGTGGATGAGGCATTCTATTCCCTCAATGCCCTAGGTCATACAATTCAGCCAAACAAGTGCGCCGTCCTGGTCTTTCGCCCACCTCGCAATCTGTCCAGTCCACCCATTTGCCTTCCCACGTTGCCCTCAGCATCCTACCTCCCCTTCTTTGATGAATACACTTACCTTGGCCTACGCTTCTCCGTTACCTCCAGACACATCATTGACACAAAGCCACTGATCACCAAAGCACACCAGGCACTAGGGGCGGTCCGACGAAAATGCACCTCATCCTCCATATCCACTATCTCCCTTCGCCTTGCTCTCCTTCGGGCCCTGTGCCTCTCCAGCCTGATGTATGGCATTGCGATATGGGGCCCACCGACCCTTGCTTTGGTGCGTCGCTCCTACTTCACATGCGACCCCCCACGCGGCCTTCAAGATGCCCATGAACTTCACCTTGAAGGCATTATATGGTCTGTCTCTGCAATGACTGTCGCAAGGTCGACATCGCGCCACCTGATACATCTTGAGTCGAATACTCTCCCATTCCAGTTCTTACCCTTTGTCTACGGCTCTAGGTATGCAGCGTATTTGGAAGCGCTACCGGTGGAACGTCTTGCCAATGTCGCCTACTGCTGGCATGTCGGAAACCAATCGCCGTGGTATATCACGCTCTCTCGCGCCGCTCTTGCCTTATGCAGGTCACCCGCCCCAGACTCCTGGTCTGAACTATCTTGTGTCTTCACTCGCTCCAAACTGCACTCAATCCTTCTCTCCCTTGGCCCGGCTGGACCTCCCCCTCACCCCCACTCCCCTAGCCCCCCCTCCCTCCATTCCCTGCTAACACCCCCTCTCCCCTTAGGCATCAGGAACCCTCCCTCCACAATGCTCGCCGCCATCCCTCCCGTGCCACCAACCGCCAATACCATCCCCACTACTGATATCCCCAAGGCTCTCCTCTTCTACCAGACTGTGGTGCCCCACTCCCCTGGACTACCCCCCTACCTCTCTCTTCCTATTCCCTCCTTTCACGCGCGTGCTCTTTGGCAGCTTCGCACATCCAGCCTCCCTTATGAGCTCTACCTCCCTCTAGCGTTGCGCCGCTGCTCTGCTTGTCTGGCCACCCAGTTTCCTCACCCAGCATTGCACTTTGTGCGGGATTGTCCAGTGTTTTATGAGGTGCGGGGTCGGTTTCCCTGTCTGTTCCCAGCCGATTTGCGGTGCTTCTCGCTAAAAGAATTCCTCTCTTTCGAGGACCAGGCTTGCTTGGCGTCTTGTGTGGCAGGTATGCTCCAAGTCTACTACAGCTACCACAACAACCCCAATCTACAATAGACACTGGGCTACCCGCATTGACCTCGTGCTCCTCCCCCCCTGCGCCAACGGCACATCCTCAGCATCCGCAGCCCAGGTTGACAGCCGCTAATCAATCAAAACGGTGGAATCATGTGGAGCGAGCTCGCAGCATGCAGCAGCCCTCTGGCCGCCGCGCAGCTGAGCTCGCTATTTGTGATATGCCGTTATTAGGCCTCTTTGGCTACCATTGGCATGTCACTTATATTGACCTCGTGTGCACCGTCCCTCCCCTCCTTCAGGATCTCGCTAGGACATCGCTTACCTTGACCTCTGCATTCTTCTTTACATTTGACTGTGGGCACATGCATGCCCCTCCTCATGGTTGTCGCACGTGTATGTCCCCCCCTGACTCTCACTGTCATCTGTGGCTCTGTGCCACCGTCCGTTCCCCGTGGAGGGGTAGTGACGATAAACATAAGAATCTATCTGTCTATCTCTCCATCAGCCAATTCAGGAGAAGCTCGAGAACGTAAAGCTCAAATGTTCTCCGTGGTGGTCATAGCAATCACACTTAACATTGCGCTGGGAAAAGCATAAGAAGGCATTTGCATGTTTTACTCTCGTAAAAGCAGGAATAGTGCAAAAACGGGTGTCCGCCCCAACCTCTCCGGCACGCAGCATCATGGAGTGAGCCGTTAGCATTTTACAAGGGCCTCTTCAGCTCAGAAAACTGTTTGGTTGAACACCATGAAATTTATGTAAAGAACCTGTTCAGAACCACTCCCCTCGTTCGTCATTGTTACTCATGCCATGTTTTCAATGCGCGGCACATGGCTCTTACGACAGCGAGAGAAGTCGATAAAAGGAACAGCCAGAACACATGATAGATTACGATACGATACTTAAAGCGACGGCGCGGATGGTTGTGAGCCAAGCTACGTCGTCGGTTTGCGATGTGTTTACATTCCCTCTGTACCCCCAACGGGGCATTCATACCGTATTTTTTCAGGCATTCTATAGACATTATCCGCCTTACGATAGCAAAGCTGTCAGAAATAGAATTGTCAGACACAGTTATTCTGCGTTCGGCCGTGTCAGTTACAGATCACCTAACACGACCTGCTAATGTTCTGAATCAGTATGGATGTCGACGACGTGTTGTACGCAGCATCATGCGGCGGCGAGACCGGAACCCACCATGAGCGATTGTAGCAAATAGGATACAAATACAAAAGTAGCGCCCTCTGAAACTAGCACGCAAAAACGGCGCCCTCCCAAAGCGAGCACGCACAAATGGCGTCCCCCCCAAGGCGAGCGCATGATCATACCCCCCCCCCCCCCCCCCCTCCCCGCCCCCAAACGCCCCCCCCCCAAAGCGAACACAATAATACCCGCACCCCCAAAAGCGAGCACGTAATACTTTCCCCCCCAACCCCCCAGGATTGCATGCAAAAATGGCAGAAAAGAAGCCCCCCCTCCCCCCCCCCCCCCCCTCCCCGCCCCCAAACGCCCCCCCCCCAAAGCGAACACAATAATACCCGCACCCCCAAAAGCGAGCACGTAATACTTTCCCCCCCAACCCCCCAGGATTGCATGCAAAAATGGCAGAAAAGAAGCCCCCCCTCCCCCCCCCCCCCCCCTCCCCGCCCCCAAACGCCCCCCCCCCAAAGCGAACACAATAATACCCGCACCCCCAAAAGCGAGCACGTAATACTTTCCCCCCCAACCCCCCAGGATTGCATGCAAAAATGGCAGAAAAGAAGCCCCCCCTCCCCCCCCACCCCCACGCTAAGTAGCATGCAAAATAGCGCCCTGAGTTGGCAATGCAAGATCAAAGGTCGAAATTCGCAATCCATCCGGGGATTGTTTACTCTTCATTATAATTCATATCTCTTTAGAAATTTTTTTATAAAATAGAACACAACTTTTGTAACACAACAAGCTATTGGGAAATAGAACCTAAAGTTTACAGTCAAGAAAGACTGTCACAATCATTACCTGATTGCAAGTCTTTCAGACACTCTTCTGCGACCGACACCATGAGGTCACGTCAAGCTTAACGCAAGCGTGGAAATAGTGGAAAACGAATCCAAGCGACCATCTCGACAGAAAACACAGTCACGAAGTTTCTACCGTTCTTTCTAACGAAATACATAAATAATTACAAATAATAAACAAACCATATCTTAATAAAGAAACATCAACGTAGCTTTGAAAGGCGTGGCGAGCCATGACGACTCGGGCAAGGAAAAGACCACTCCGACGAGGAGGACGGTCATTCAGTTTTGCAACACAAAGTTTTCCGAGCTCGTCGAAGCCTTTCGACGCTAAGTTCGAGCTCTCCCTTTACATTGGTTTCAGAGCTAGGTTGTCCCGCTGACATCACCGTTGTCTCCACTCCGTCGTGAGAATCCTCACACACCACGAGGAGTGGTGACTTAGTCGACGAGCAGCAGGTGACCTCGTGGTGGTGCTAGTGGAACGCCGTCTAGAGGTTCCAATACCCCACCACCTCCATGCACGCACACCCCACCTCCACCAACCCAACCTACTTCCGCACAGCATTACTCTCACAAAGGGCTACTGGACCAGCAAGCTGCCACGTCAACCTTTTGCTACAACAGTAGGAGAGGCACAAGGGGCGAGCCAGGAGCCTTCAACATTTTTTTTTGACCGGCGCCCAGTCCAAGAAGAACAAGGGACCCATCAGTCCCAATTTTTAAAAGCAAAAAGGAGTAGGAAGAGCCATAACTTGGCCTCCGATCCTCCGTTCCCTGCGCCGTTTTCTTGTTGGATCCGTAAAATCGGCCAATACCACTTCAAGCCATTTTATCTCACTATTATACTGTTATTCCATGTCTATTTTACAAAAATTGGTTTCTGGCTTGTAATTTCTACTCTAGTTTGCAATTCGGTCTCCAACCTGCCCGTCGATGACTTGCATCAGACAGCTGGTGCTGTTTAACATTACCTGTCCTCCCCCTTTTTCCAAAAAATATGAGGGTGAAGGAGGTTTGGCTTGGAGCCACCTCGGTCCACCACGGGTCTGAAGCGAGGCACACATAGTCAAATAGTGTGTCCTCCACCCAGTTAAAAAAATTAGAAGGAAGGAAGAGGGGAGAGAGGGGTTGGACGAGGAAGTTTGGAGAGTGAGAGAGTCGAAGCAAGGCCTTGCCACAAGGATGGCCGGCCTTGGGACCGGACTCTCCGCGATCTTGGGGCGTGCTCCAAGCACCAGCCATTGCCGCTCCAATGAACGCACGCCCTTGGGATCCAAGGAGCGTCGCGGGACATTAGCGCCCGGCGCCCACCTCACGAAGTCGCGCCGAGAGGCGACGGCTAGAGGGGGAGGTACCCGCCCGGTGTTGCCAAGGGGCGGAACGCCAACATCTCCAAAGCATGGACTGCAGCGCGAGACCCCCGTCGCGGCCGCTCGGCAAGGCGATGGAAAAATTTGGTCGCTCGCCGTGGAGCTCGGTTTCGGCAACGAGGTCACGCCCGCCCCGAACACTTGTGCAAACGACAAGGGGTTGAAGGCCACCAAGGGGAGCATCGCTGATGGTGATAACCCCGACAAGGTTGCCGAAGGAGACGAGCATGGAGATGAATCACCCGACGAGCTAGCGGATCGCATGGTCATTGAAGCAGATCGCGAAGTTGACGACGAACCAGATGCACATGACATAGCCAGCAAGGGTAGTGAGGCAGGCAACTCCATGCCGAAGGAACCTGAAGCTGGCGCTAACCAAGTGGAACGTGCATTTGACCGCGTGGTCGACGAGGGTCGTTCTCTCGTTTCAGCGGGAGGGGAGCGAGCCCGACCTGCGAGCCGGCCGGGTTCGGCCGGCTTGCAGGTCGGGCTCGCTCCCCTCTCACTTTACAACTTTTCCCCACTAATTTTAAAACCAAATGGCACCCTTGCATGCGATACACGTTTTACTTCACATGAAAACATCTACTGGGCGTTGGTAGCGTCAAAGGCAGGGAACCCCAAAAAAAAAAAAAGACAGAACATCTATATACAAATGAGCACAAATTTCACCTCTTTGTTTCCGTGAATAAGAAGATTCAGACGTCAACCTTAATTTTCACAAAGAGAGAACTCACAAGAAAAGATAAACAGGCCCTCGATTGATCGTATAACTATTTGATCACGTGGCATTGCCAAAGGGGGGTGTTTTTTTAATGCTACTTAGCAGGGGGCTAATTTTGTTTGGTGACATTTTTGCGTGATATCCTAGGGGGGGCATTATTCTATGCTTGCTTTAGAGGGGCGCCATGTTTGCGGGCTCGCCTTGGATAGGCGCCATATTTGTGTACTTTGGAGGGGGGCCATTCGGGCGTTCTCGCTTTGGGGGGCACCATTTTCAATGCTACTTTTAGAAGGGCGTTATCTTTGCATTTTTTCTAGCAAATGGATGGGACCACACAGAGTTGTCGCCACCTATTCCTTTCTCTGGGCCACGGAGGAAAGTAATAGGTACAATTGGTGAAAAATATTCTTTTCATTCTTTTTGGTGGTGAGGCTAGATCATTGGATTGGTGAAATAGTTCAAAAATCACACTTGAAATCTTCTTTGATTTTGCTCCTCTTTTCACAGATTCGTTTATAGCAAATCCACTAAAATCCGGGACATTGATATTGTTGAAAGGAGTAGAACGAAGGTGGTACACAGGGATGAGGTGTGAAGCAATAGATGATTCAACAAACTGGGTCAAATGGATAACTTGTAATAAGTTGTAGGTGTCGAATACGTCAAACATGTACATTCAATGACGATAATCATAATGTGGCACATCTTGGGTCCTCGGGGCTCAAGCCAAGCGATGCGTGTGAGGTCGCACCATGCGTGGTCTTCAAGAAGCCTCGTTGTGAAGTCGGAGGGCTTCAAGAATATTGAGAGGCAGTTCTCTAAGTTTAACACCTTTGACAAGGCAAAGAAACGGTATTGAAACATGAACATCATTCGCAATTGTTCTATTAGCCATTCTAGAAACTGGTCAAAGTTGTTAGAACCTTCTCCAACACAACACAAGAAGTCGGGGTAAGTGGCACAAATGCCCTCAACCAAATGACATAAATATATTAAGGTTGACATGCTTGAGCCACAAGTATAAGGACAGAGATGGAAACTCACTGAGTTCATCGACTCGCGTATGTCATGGACATAAAACTTACCTCCCTTTTAGTCGCGACGTCTCGACGTGCAAGTAGACGTAGGCCCGTGACGGTGGTATTAGCCATCCATCACATGATCGACGACGTGGAGGTTGTCGTAAGGCTCCCAATAACTGTGCACGATATCGAAACCTCTTTGTTTGACCAGATACTTGGCCATTTTCTCACGACGGCAATGTCTCAGGATGTCTGTGTTAAAACAACACCAAACACGTTCTCAAGTCTAGAGATCCTTTCATTCAACGCCTTCACTATCCCATGAATTTGTGCATGATGTTTTTAGTCATGAAGTGTAGATCCTGAAACACACACACCTACACACACACACACACACACACACACACACACACACACACACACACCCAACCCATCCACACAAGTGCTCTCACAACACAACTTCTTGAGAAGCAATGATAGTCTGCATGCCTAGCTTTGCAATAGTAGAGGAGAAGAAAAAAATGGGGTCAGGATCACCTTAGTAGGAGAGCACCTTAAGGGCCTCACTCCGTCACCCCCATGAGCGAGGCACTCATTGGGAACCTGGAAACAACATGAAGATTTTCAAACATGTCCTAAAACGAGCCCAAGAGCACAAAGTATGTCATGCATATGAAAGAGGAAAGATAGGGGGCAAATCATATTCATTCCAACACTCCCCTTGCACCTTGTTTTGTAGAGTCCAAGCCATACAAGCCCTACACCTTGTACATTAGCATAAAACAAGGGCGAAGGTAAAACGTTGGTCAAGAAGTCTGCACGCTCATGAAGAGAGCGGACACCATGAATGGAGACACTTCTGATGTGTAGTTCATCTTTCACATAGTGATGCGCGACAAGGGCGTGTTTGCTGCGGCGATGATGTACCGAGTTTTTAGCGATCTTGAGTGCGCTTTGGTTGTCACACACGAGGGGTACATGCAAAATGTGAATGTGCGGGTCATGCAAGTAGATGCGCCACCATATCGCCTCCTTTGGAGCTTCATTGAGTGCCACATAATCTTCTTCTTTTGGACTTGTGGCAATGCATTCTTGTTTGCCGCTTCGCTATGAGACCGCTTCCCCTCCAATGTTGAAGACATATCCAGCAATATTGTACGATCCGGCCACATCTGATGCATAGTCATTGTCACTGAATACAATGAGCGGAAGACCATCGGGTGTGTGTTGATATCGAAGAATAGCTGCTATGTCCATGGTGTACCAAAGGACATGCACCAAGGCCCTCATGTGAAGACTTTGTGGGGAGTTGTTGAACTAAGAGAGAAGGCTTCCTACATATGTGATGTCTGGATGAATGGTGACAGATGCATACATCAAGTTTCCCATAAGCGACTAGTACAGGTGGGTGTCAACCTCATTGCCCAAGAGTGAAGTCGGTTGCATCATAGATCTCCTTCATTCCCTCTAGTGTGATGGGTGTTATCATTGATCGCACACCCTCTAGGATAACAACATTATTTGTGGCCAAACTCTTGACGTAGTGTTGTCAACCAATCTCAATCCACCCTTCCTGTCTATTTCGCCTTACCTCCATCTCTAAAAATGTTCCGACCTCCCCCCAACTCCTTCATTTTGTATCGCTTGTTGAGTAACTCCTTTATCCAAAAGACCTCTGGGTTGGATGGAGAGAAGACAAGGAGAACATCAACATACACAAGAACTACTACCAACCATCTCCCTTCTCCTCGAATAACAAGTGAGTGGTCTGCATTTCTACTCGCAAAACCTCCATCCACCAGGCCAGCTGCCGACTCCTCATTCCAACATTGTGGAGACTTTTTTATACCATACAATGCTTGCTTGAGACGATAAACCCTGCCACTGCCATTGTCCATTCCTTCAAGATGTACCATGCAGATCTCCTCTTGTGAATTTCCATGAAGAAGAGCATTATTCCATCTGATGCATATCCTAATCAAACTGTGTTGTTTTAGCGAACAATTGAGGAACACTTGAGTACTTGTCCACGGGCGTAAAAGTGTCCCCAAAGTCAGTGTCTGGAACCTAAGAATATCCTTTTGGTGTAAGACGTGCCTTCCATCAATCAATAGTATTGTCATCGTGATATCTTATCACAAACACCCACTTTGCCTCGACTCCTTTCTGTTTGCGTGGCAATTCTACCTTTTCCCACGTATCAAATAAGTGAATCTCATTCAACTCATCCTGAATGGTCTACTGCCATAAGGTGATGTTGTACGACCCAAAGTAATTAGTGAGCCCTTAGTCCCTTCTCGCCAAATCACTTTAACCCATGGCTGTGGTAGAAGGTTGGGTAAATTGTTCACCACATTACACATGTCCTTGTATGACTTCCTATCTACTACTCTAAGTCAGCTTCTCCTGTGGTACTCCTCCCCCTCAGTGCCAAGTCTCTGAGCTACCTCAGCCCCCCCTGTTTTGTTTTTGTTCAAACATAAATCACATGAATGGTCCCATTGGTCTTGGATCACTGGATACTTGTGTGAAGGAAGAAGGAGGGGGTCTTGTTATTGATGGGGTTGAGTGGACAGAGGTTGGGGGTGAAGGCGGAGGTGAGGATGGTGATGATGCTGATGTTGCTGATGGTGCTGGTTGCGTAGGTGGTTCTGATAGTGTTGATGGTGCTCATGGTGCTCATGGTGCTGATGGTGATGCCAAAGTTGTGGTATGTTTTCCCATCCCAGGCATGACGTCTACAGATGGAGGCTGATGAGAATGTGGGATGGTGCAATGTACTAGGTTCACAAAGGTAGAAGAAACCGGCACGATTTTCATGTTGTCAATTCCTAGTGGTGGATTCTATGGTGCAGATGAATGTCAAGTACATTCGACTGGATGTGTATGCTAGAGGACACCTCGTTGCTTTGTGGTGTAGTGAGATGCAAACCATTGCTCGTAGAACTCCACTTGACGTGATTCAATTATCTTTTCCAGTGTCAAGGTCTTAACATTGCCATGCCTTCAATATTGTTCTTGGCCCCATGAAGATATCCCACCATCCTGGTCCATCTTACTTTCTAGCCCTATTACATGGAGACCGGAAGAAACATACGATACTTACCCATAATCGAGCCGGTGTTAGATCAGCTTTACCATTGTACCATAACAGTAATGGATTAGCCGTCAATTGTACGTGTCCGCGAGGGATGCCGCTTTGTGCCCAAATAACGTTTTTCACTGCTTCACCCCACAAACTCTGTGGAACCACTACTAAAATCATCATGGTTTGAACTCCTTCATTTAGCGTATGGTGCCAAAATCACCTAACTCCATTCTACTGAGGTCTGCGTGGAGCTGACATATGATGTTGAATACCTTGACTCATAAAGAAATCCTCAAACTCTTAACTTGTATACTAACCCCGTCAATCGCTACAAAGAATGCATGGTGGTCGTCCACATTCACGTTGTGCTCAATGTAGCCAATTACAAATTACATCTACTACATGCCCCTTTCTTTCAAGAAGAAACACCATGTCATCTGTGTGTAGTCGTTGGCCAGACACAACACGTAACTTGCATCTTCTACTGTTGATGTTGGAAAGTGATGGGTTGGAGTCCAAATGTCGGCATGAACTAGCTGCAAGGGAGCCATGGAGATGTGTTCATGATGGGAAAATGGTTGCTATGTCATTTTGCCGCTTTCGCAGGAAAAAATGGATGTGATCTCTGTTGCTTTCCGATCATGTCAAGATCGAGGCCATCAACTGGACGGGCTTCAGTGAGGTCTCGGAGGGAAGATGGTCCAATGTGGGCTAGACGCTGATGCAAGATCTTTAAAGTGCTTGCATTAAGCCCTACAGAGAGGTAGGTGTGGGCGTGTGGATGAGCTCTGATTCATCAAAGCGGTACATTGTACAAGTCATCAACAAGTGGACCCCCTAAAATTTCCGTACGACCCCAACGTATGTTGCAATTGTTGTTCCTCTGTATAATAGTGAAACCTCCTTCAGAATCCAACCTTGATCTGGAAGATAAGTTCATCCTTAGTTGTGGGACATACAAGACCCCAGTCAGGCACACCTCACCTTGTCTTCCTTGAACACGAACTATCCCAACCCGCTCTACAGGAATTGATTCTCCTTGAGCTCTCTGTATAGTGGATAAGATCGTCAGAGCATACATTGTTTTGAAAAAGCTCCATTCTAAGCACATGTGGTTTGTCGCGTCGGCGTCAAGAATCCAACCTAGCCCTCACAATACTTGTTTTGTGCTTAATGCAGTTGTGTCCTATGTAGGTTCGACTTCCAATGCGTACATGATGCGAGCATGCTGAGTTATGTGATGGAACACTATGCCGAGTGCTTGACACTGATCCAATGACGGATGCGATACCCACTGCTTGCCACAAAAAATCTCTCAATGCAATCTCTCCCATTGATCTTGGTCCCATCTTTCTCTCAACTTCACTTCACTATCTGCACATACCGCCAACCTTATCCCTTTCTTTTCACAATTTCACTTTGGTATCACGCTCTCTTTGCATCTAGTTACATCAATTCTGCCGTCTTGTGTAAGACATTTCACACAGTGCGGTGTGTGCCTAACTCCTTGCCGTAAGAAAAAAACTTATGGGTTGCTTGGCCCTTCCCCCTCACTGGCAAGCTCCTCCTTTCCATGTTTTCCCTTTTTCGAGTCATTTGCAATGTCGTTCTCCTTGTTATGGTTCTTTTCTTCTTCGCGCTCTTCACTCTCTCGCTTTGCTTCCTCTCTTGCTTGCTTTCTCCCTCGCTCTCCTCCTATCACGGTGGTTTTTTCCTCATCTCGTTGTTTGCTCGCTCAGTGTCTCGCAGTCTCGCAGTCTCGCTCTCTCGCTCTCTTGCTCTTTTGCTCTCTTATTACCATCATATTGCAGTTTGTCTTCTTTTTCTCTCTCCTCCCTTGTTCTCGTTCTCTAGTCCGAGGACCGTTTTCCTGTCCGCTTCACCAGATATCCAACACACTTCTCAACTTTCTAGTTCAATCTACTGACCCAGGCCACAGTTTCTCTAAACTTCCCTTTTTGCAATTAAGCGTATAACTGCTGAAGCCTGACATCAATTGACACTTAGATGCAAAACGTAAAGAACGACGCCATGGATGAATAGGAAGCAGCCTACTTGACTAAAGTAACCACGAAACTGACCTGTGGGAAAAGGAAATTACTCGGTCTAACCTCTACGAATCAATTCTGTAAAACATCAGGAGGAAAATGTGAGCGCATTTGAGGAAGATCACCCGTGAACAAATCTGACCAGTAAACCTAAAACCTTTGAACCTCTATAAATCTTTCCCTGGCCTCTACACTTGATGAAACTGACTTCTTTTTTATGCAATGGAGTTTTCTTAATTCCTTCTGTCATCCGGCTGAAAAAATCTGACTTGTCACTAAGAAAAAATGGAGTTCCAACAAAAAGTAGAAAACGACCCACCTAATTTTTCCCTCTAGACCACACCAACATCCCACCACTATCTTGAAGACCTTTAACGTTGCTCTGATACCATGTCAAAACTACACCAAATACGTTCTCAAGTCTGGAGATCAAGTCATTCAACCCTCTGACAATCCCATTCATCTGTGGGTGACAGTTTGAGTCATAGCGAGCAGATTCCAACTCACACACACACCTACACACACACACACACACAAAACACACACACACACACACACACACACACACACACACACACACACACACACACACACACACACACCCACACACACACACACACACACACACACACACACA
>SZWC01000647.1:320831-334388 GCA_023375785.1 Penium margaritaceum | reverse complement strand
AGGGGGAGGGGGAGAGAGAGAGAGAGAGAGAGAGAGAGAGAGAGAGAGATAGAGAGAGAGAGAGAGAGGGAAACTGAGCCCTGGGCAGACTACATAGGGTCTCAGGCCTAGCTGGTGCACACCCACATGGTGTGCACAGGCGCACAATTCTTTAACAAACCTAAAACAGTGGCGGAAACACGGTTTTGGGTATAACTCCTTGTAGACACGTCAGAACGACGAGTCGTCAGAACCAGACAGGCCACATCGGCAAGAGTTACATCTTGATAGGCTGCATACCTATGTGTTGTTCCACAGCAAGGATCTAGCTACGATAGATTTCTTCTGGGCACCCATCCAGCCGCCGGTCTTCTGCCACAGTTGCCATGTCAGGGATCTGCACGTAGATGGACATGAGCCGAGGGGTCACCGTAAGTTGTGTATGACACACAGAACAACACCTGCTACTTTGTACGTGTCTGTACTTGTAACGGATTTGACGGAATCCTTGGCCGACTAGGCCAAAACCGCGGTGCTTGAGGGTCTCCGACCCTCAAGCCATCCCGTCTCACCGCCCAGAGTCCCAGGTGACCCCGCTCGAGCCACGTGGCTCCTTCAACCGGTGGGCGTGGCACTGCTACGCTACACTCCCCACCGCTAGGAGTGAGAGCCGCCTCTACCTCTCTGGTAAATCGGATGTGGGATTGGAGCCCTGGAGCTCTGATATCGATGTAACGGATTTTACAGAATCCATTACATTGATAACGGATTCCGTCGAATTGCTGTGTCCATTTGTTCCATTTGTACATGGTCTAGTCAGTTGTTACCTTTTTGGGATGCGGGGGTTGTGCGGTTTGATGGTTCGTCTGACCCCTGGTACATTTTTTATGTGTTCTTTGTCTCTGCTCCTGAGCTAAGCCTGCTATTTATTCGTGCGTGTTCTAGAATGGGTCTCACTGTTGAGAACTGTGCTGACTGTGCTATAGTGGCCTCCCTTTAGACGTGCTATCATACTTTATGCCTCCGTTTTTTATGAAGTCTATCATGTGTCTTGTTGAATTTCCTCATTTTCATCTCCCTCTCTCTCTTCTATGTGTGTGTTTATCACAGGCGTTCTCTTTCCTGAGCGCATTCACTTACTACATCGCCGCATCTACCATGTGAGCTCAGATACTGTGTCCAAGCTCATTAGAACTCAGCGAACCCTCAGTCTCGACGCGACTTCCTTTGAGAAGCCGTCCAAGACCGATTGTCTTTTTGCACTCAGGGTAAGATGCATCACTTCTCTTACCCTGACTCCTCTTTTGGGGCACAGCGTCCAGTAGAGTTGGTCCACTCTGAACTTCTTGGTCCTCTCCCAGTTGATTCCCTCTTAGATCGGGGTCAATATATTCTCATACTGACTGATAACTTCACCCGGATGTGGTGGGTATACAGCCTCCGCCACAAGAGCGATGCCATCATGGCGGTCCGCTTGTGGCTGGTGATGGCTGAGTGTCAGTCTTCTCACACCCTTCACATGTTCCGCTTGGATCATGATGGTGAGTTCTTAGGCGAGATGGATGCCTACTTTGTTGAGCACTGTACGTTTCACTAGCTCTCCGTCCCCGCTACACTGTAGTTGAATGGTGTGATTGAGTGTTGGAATAACACCATGGAGAATATGGTCTGCTCTATGTGGTATGAGTGCGTCTTCCTCAGTCCTTTGCCTTTGAGGACTTCTCCTATATGAAGTGGGTCTGGAACAGCTTGCTGCATGGCCCTCTTCAAAACCATGTCACGTTGTATGAGCCGTGGTTTGGCCATCGTGCTGATCTCTGTTGCACACGCATTTGAGGGTCCCCCCCCTGTGTCTGGTATACCTAGGACCAGCAGGGGTCCAAGGTCTCACCTTGGGTCTCTTGTGTACCTTCCTCGGCCTCTCTCCATGGTTAAAAGCGTGGGGCTTTTGGAACCCTGCTTGCTAGCGCATTGTCGAGTCTCGAGATGCTCTTGTCTTTGAGGCTCTCACCTAGCACGAACTGTCCGGCATTCTGTTAGTTACCACTGACCACGTTCCAACATGTGTGGTTTCCCACCAGATGAGGGACTCTAGTCCTGTGGACGGATCCGTACAGGCCTGTTCACCTGGGGTATGGTCTCAACCTGCGGACGATCCGGCCATCTTGGCTGTGGTTCCAATAGTCTCATCAATTCTCACCAACAAACTTGATCTCGTGCTAGTGTCAGTCTCCTCTGGCACACCTAATCCCATGCTAGTGTAAATCCCCTGTGGCACACCAAATCTCATGCTAGCGTCAGTCCCCTTTTGCGCACCTGATCCCTTGCCAATGTCAGTTCCCTCTGGTACACCTAATTGCGTGCCACTGTCTATCCCCTCAAAGTTCCAAGCCTTTAATAGCGAGGTGATATTGAGCAAGGCACACATGCAACACGTTAGGTCTCTTATATTCCTCTGTATTCCAGACATAAGCGATGGACCTCCAAACACAAGTGAGATGGAGATGTGCGCGTTGGCCGAACCGTAGCTCGTACGGTGTGTCTCGGTCCAGAAGAGGACCATGGTTCCAGACCCACGTCAGGAGAAGACCTCAAATGCAAAGGACTTTAGAAGATTCCATTCAGATCTCTTTGCACAGACCGCATCCTCCATGGTGCGGTTCCAACACTCAGACACACTCTTTTGTTTTGGTGTAGCTGGAGCAAAGAGCTGGTGAAAAACACCGTTCTTACCAAAGTAGGGATCTATCTTGCCCAAGATCTTACCACCTCGATTTAAGAATAACGTTTGAAGGGTCTGACAAGACTGGCGTGCAGCCATCACCAACCACACGCAGACTGCTACGGCGGCATCACTATTGTGGAGGAGGCTATAGACGCACCACATTTGGGTGAATTCATTAGTGAGGGTTCGAACATATTGACCCTGATCTGAGAGGGACTTGACTGGGAGAGGACAGAGGAGGTCCGAGTGGACCAACTCCAATGGAAGTAGTACCCGGGAGGCAAAGTCAGAGTTATTGCAGAAATGCATCTAACCCAAAGCGTAAAAGAGGCAATCAGTCTTGGGTGGCTTCTTGAAGGAAACCGCGTGAAGAACGAGGCCGGACTGTGGCTGAATAAGCTTGGACACTGTGTCTGAGATCACGTGACAGAGGCGGCAATGTAACAAGTGCTAGTACTCAAGAGAGAAAGCGCCAGTTACATACATGCATACAGAAGAGGACGGGAAAATGGGCACGGATGGATGGTGGAAAGTTATGGGGTTAAATTCATTAATGATAGATATAGGACGACAATAATATGAGTGTCAAATGTGGAAGCAGTGGCAGAGTCAGCAGAGTGCTCAACAAGGAGATCCATCAGAGTGCATGCACCAACAGGTAACAGGTTGAGCTCTAGAGCACAAATATCGAGCACGTCAGAGGTGTACAGGGGGCCAGAGGACCATCAAAGCGCACAACCCCAACGTCATGGATTGGTAAGGACGAACCAGACATTGTGCGAACATATCAAACAGGTTGAATAGGACCGAGGATAATGAAGTCGGTGCGATGATAGGTCATGTGGTGAGTGGTTCTGGAGTCAATGATCCAGGTACCACTTGCTTCACGACTCGGTGTCGACAATGAGAAATGGGCCACATAACACTCCGTAACTGCCAGACGCTCAGTAGGGATGATGGATTCACGAAGGACAGCATTAACATGAGACTCATCCAACCACTCTCTACAGTCAGGCCCTACCAAAGCTCCCGCACTCCCATCATTACAAGCCAAAAAAACAAGAGTAGAAGCAGACTGCACCTCCCAGTGCACAGAGCATGAGAAGGTGACAAAGCTTCGTGATGATGCTGTCTTAGGGATCTGCAGCCTCAGCGTCACCAGAGGCGGGTGGAGGGTCAGCTGCCGTCATGGTCGCGCGACTGGTATGGGTGACAATGGAGATAACCGCCTACTGTTTATGTACATCCTAAAGCCCTTGCATGATCCGCATCCAGTTGAGGGACTGTGCGCACTCCGTACAGCAATGGGAGCCCCAACTATTGTAGTAGTGGACTGAACGACCACTGTCACCATCGGAATAATGGAGACGCTGCTACTCCTGTTGGCCCTTACCAAAGCTCTATTGGCCCTTCTTCCCTTGAGCAGTGGCTGCCATGCCCTGGGAGGAGGCAATAAAGATGAAGATGAGGACGGGGCACAGAGGAGAAGAGGGGTCGTTTGGGAGCCAGTCATTGCGGAAACAAGTGGACTTGCCTGATGGGCCTGGGCAGACTCACGTATGACCATTAGCTATAGATATTACTATTGGACCCAAGGGAGCAGATCCAAAAGATCTGACTGCTCCGCAAGAATTATGTGGTCGGATAAGGTGAACATATCGGCGAACTCCATGTGGGCCCCTATCATGATGGTATGTGAGGTCCACAGTTGGGAAATGGTGACGATATCGAGGCGAGAGTAGATCCGCATGGCTCACCTCCAGTAGGCTGCCGTTGACTAAGAGGGACCTTGCTGAAGGGAGCTGAACTCCCAGAGACGTGCCGTTCTTGTTGCATTGGTCTCGGCTGCAAGCAGGGTCATGACCAACTTCTAGCCGTAGTGCGGATCCACTCCAATGCTTGTACTATGGTCCTCCATGAATGGACGGAAGTCAACAATGACATCCTTAGGCACGTCGTAGAGAAATTTGCGCATGGCTCTGGCCGCAACCTGCACCTGGCGGGGTTCAGCTTTCTGATACCAGCTCATGTGATATGGCCACAAACCCTGTGCATCAGCCAACACATGAAAGAGCGTTTCCTAGGCAACGAACCCAACATCGCTATCGTAGCATGGTGGTGGGGTCTCGAAGTCGTTCGGTTGTCGATCTATGAGAAGGGCAAGTTCAGGGGCACGTGCAAGTGCACGTGGCATTGGAATCCCATTAAAGGACACGCTGAGAGAGCGGTGCGGCAAGGATGAAGGCACAGGTAGCCCGGAATTCTGTGCATGAGTGGTCCACTGACCCAACAGGAGACAACTCATTCCCTTGACAGCCTCTTGCCACCGGAGGCCAGAAACATGGTGTCCGGGCACTCAAGGACCTCGTAACTACTGCTGTTGGCCTTCATTGTTGTTAGTGTTGCTTTTGTCTCCAGCCGGCAGCTGCTGCTACACGCCCTGATACTACACGCCTTGCTGCTGAATGTCTTGCTCTGGTACTCCGGCTAAGGCTGGCGGAAGCTGCCGCATCCTCAGTAGCATAGTGAGAGCGTCCTTGAGGGTGGCTGCATGCGTCGCCTGCTGCTACAGGATGTCCTCTTGCGCCTCAAATAGGGAGCTGATGGCCTAAGAGCAAGGATCGAATGCATGAGCCTGGGAGCCAGGGCCGAAAAGAGTAGTAGGCCCCTTTTGCTTGTCATCGCCAAGCGCCATGTGGGGCGCTCAAAAAGGCAAAATGCAAAGTTATCGGACTGATAATCCAACTTCATTTCTTGAGGGCTTGGAATGTGTTAAAGATCTGATGTCCAGGTCAAAAATCTGGTTTAGTCAGTGATGAAATCAGCACAAAGAATGCTGACATCAGTAAGGTAATGCTGATGTCAGCATGCAAGGTGCTCACATCAGCGGCGGTTAAGTACTGGTGGACGTTGATGTGTGTCCCTTACAACCTCTCCTCTCTCTATTTCTTGTCTTGTTTTGTTTGGTTTTTGTTCTCAAGGGTACGTAGACTCCGTGTGAGTAAGAAGTGGAAGGGAGGGGGGAAGGGAGTGACCTCGTCATCCCTGCTCGTGGATGCACAGGGGTTACGGCCCCTGTGCAAGTCCTGTACAGCCTGCGTAGTGCTGATACATAACAGAGTTCTACATCTCTAGGTTCAGATGGTGTAGCATTTTGATGACTGTGTGTAGAGTTTTTGGGCCAGTTATAGGACACACTCACACTGCCACGTGCGTCACTCACCATGCAACGGAGCAGAAATTTATGTTGTGTTCTTGTCACTTGTCCTTTCTCTCTGCATTGCTAAAGCTTTTGAAGCTTATGAGACTTTGTGTCTCTCCGTAGTCCAGCCCGTGCTGTTTCTTGCACTTGCCTGCTTGCGAATGCATCAGCTGACTGGACTTGTTACCATGTCAGGGACAGCAAGGCTAGAAGATTCCATAGCCGTTTCTAATGGTATCAAAGCAACAAGACCCTTCTTGCTAAGCTACACCGCACCGGCAGGAGCAGTGAGAGTCACCACAGTAGTCCTAGGACCCATTGTAGCGGTTCTTGACATCAGAGACGTTGCCTGGACGTCAGTAGCTTTGGCGTCACTACATGACAGCTAGAGTCGGTGGCAACCAAACCTTCTATGGCCCCCTATCTGGCGCCTACTCTTCTCCCAGCTGGGCGTCTCCATCCTACCCGCCCCTTCGCCCGACCTCTAGAGTTGTCGTCACTCCTCATCTTCCCGAGGATGAGATTCAGTTGGACGATGCGTTGTCGCACGCCGTTCACCAGCGCCACCTTCGTGATCAAGGAGGTGAGAGTGTAAGCTCTGGGTCAGAGCCTCTTGCATGTGTCATTGATGGGGCGTTGCGTGGCTCTGCGTCCGGTCATGTTCTTGGTTGTCCTCCCGCCGATGTTTCATGGATTGAAGAGTGGCAGTCAGTGCGCTTGCCTCGCTATCTTGCTTCCTGTGGTCAAGGCTTCTCTCCGCATGCCGTCTTTGCTGCAATTAGTCGTGACACCTCCACTGTTTCCGTGTCGGGTGGCTTCTGGATCCTTGACTCAGGCGCCACCCACCACATGACCTCGTCGCGCATGTCCTTTGTCCCCCAGGGTCGTGTTGCTTCTTTTTGCTTTGTTTGCACTGGCTCCGGCCAATTGCTCCCGGTCCAAGGGGTTGGTGTTGTGCGCTTTTTTGGCCCTGGGGGGATCTGTTTTTGCCGAGCGTCCTGTACGTCCCATCGCTAGAGCTGAGTCTCCTCTTTGTTACGATGCTCGACGACCAGGGCATGGACTTCTCGTCCATCTGCGGCATTGCATCTGTCTCGCACCACATGTCTGGCCACATTCTCCTACAAGGCACTCGCTGTGACTGTCTTTTCCGTGTTCCCACATGCGCGCCCTCTCCTCCCACCGCTTCACATGTGTATGTTGCACGCTCCCTCACACCTGCTCATACACAGCTGCTGGATCGCCGCCTGTGTCACATCCACACTGTTGCCAATTGATAGTCTTCTTCGTGTGCTTCCCGTAGATGGCCTTGATGCTGCTACTTTCCCTGCTCCTTGTCCCCCTGACTGTGTGGACAGTGCACAAGGCAAAATGCATCGGTCTCCACCTCTGAATCTCGCACTTCTCATCCTCTTGACCTGCTGCATGCTCATGTCATGGATCCCCTCCCTCATGAATCTCTTGGGGGTGTCGGCCGTTACGTTCTTTATCTTACAGATGAATTTCCCCGCATGCGTTGGGTCTTTGTACTCAAACAGAAGAGTGATGTTTGTTCCACTCTTGAGTCCTGGCTTCCCCAGGCTGAGGTCGCATGTGGTCGACGTCTTCGTGTCTTTTGTTGTAACCGTGGGGGTGAATTCATTGGTCCCACCTCTTTTTTTCTCTCCTCTCGTGGTGTGACTGACCACCGCTCCCTACATACCTCAGCAAAACAGTGCGTCTGAGCACTGGAACTGAACACTTGCCGACGGTGTGTGTACCCTTCTCAGTGCCTCTGACCTTCCTCCCTTGTTTTCCTTTGAAGCCATGTCCTACATGACATGGGTCTGGAACCGTGTTTTGCATGGTCCCCTCCCGCGTCATGTCACGCCGTTTGAGCGCTGTTTTGGCAGTCGTGCGGACCTACGCCTGGCTCGCGTCTGGGACTGCTTCATTGCCGTCTGGCTCCCAAAAGATCTTCGTGACAGCAAACTCAATCCGCGTGCTCGCTTGTACATTTTTCTCGGGATCTCGGCCATGTCCAAAGCCTGGCACATCTAGGATCCCAATCGCGCGTGTGTTGTCGAGTCTCGTGGTGTCCTCTTCTTTGAGGACGTCTTTCCTCGCAATCTGTCTTGCGTCGCTCCACCCTCCTCTTTGTCCTCGCTCCGTCGGCTTGGAGGGGTGGGTCTCTTCCAACCTCCGGTCTCGCGGGGATACCCCTTGTTGACTCGGCTCCTTCCTCTCCCGAATCTCCTCCCTCATGTGTCTGACGTGCCCAACCCTAACACACTCCTCAGCTCTTTGACTGCATCCTCATCCACTCCATCTATAGAATCTTCCCCTTCTTCATCCTCTGTTTCTGTGTAACACCCTCCCAGCGATCCACCACTGTTTGCTGACACTCTGGCACAGTCACCCCCACACGTTGTCGTCGAGCCTCCTCCTCATCCTGTTCTACAACTGACAGTTATCATGGTGAGATTATCACTCTGCCAGTCACGGATACGCCTCTAGTCGTATCTGAGCCCTACACTCGTGGAGGAAGACTCCGTCCACTTACACAGTGCTTAGTCACATAGTCCTCTCAACTCCATACACGCTCTAGTGTACCCCTTGTGGCAACTACTCCACTGCCAAACCCACTGGCCTTGACGCACTGGGACTTGCTGTAAGCATGGTCCACCCTAACTCAACAGTGGGCTATGCACTTGTTGCTCATGAGTTTCACACTGCTTTGGATGCCTCAGTCACTGGCTATGTCACCGCGTGCTTTGTAGCCAGCGGCCTTCCATCGCTCCCTGCAGAGCCTACCACTGTGCACCAGGAAAGAAAGGCAACTGATGCTGACCTTTGGGAAAAGGCTATGCAGGAGGAACTTACAACCTTGACCGAGCATGAGGTCTTCGAGCTTGTTGATCTCCCAGCAGGTCGCAAGGTAGTTTCAGCCCGTTGGGTACTTCGCACAAGCTGAAACCTGATGGCACGATTGACAGGTACAAGGCACGACTCACCGCCAAGGGATTTGTCCAAGTTCCTGGTGTCAACTTTGTTGAGACGTTTGCCCCTGTGGGACGCTACACCACCGCTCGAGGTCTTTTGAGCCTTGTCGCCCAGCATGACTGGGAATTGGAGCAGATGGACGTCAACAATGCATTCTTGCACGGACGCCTTGTCAAGGAGATCTACATGGTACAGCCCCCAGGCTTAGAGATGGCACGAACAAGGTTTGGCGGATGCGTGAAGCCCTCTACAAGCTCAAGCAGTCCCCTCGTTGCTAGAACTTGGAGATCTCGACCACCCTTCAGAAGGGTGGCTACTGTCGTAGCACTTTCGACCCTGAACTCTTTCTAAGTGCACCCTCGTAACCCCTCGTGGTCGTCTTGGTCGACGTGGATGATCTCCTCATTGCGTCACCTAGCCCCACCGCTCTGTAGACAGTCAAAACCTTGTTGCAGTCCACCTACAAGACGAAGGACTTGGGTGCACCTCTGGTGTTTCCGGGCTTGGAGCTTGAACGTGGCCCCCGGAGCCAAACACTACAGGTACACCAGGCCGACTACATTTGCAGGCTAGGGGAGCGCTTCTCCTCCATGCTCGCTGACACTCCCACTGCATTGACACCTATGACGCCAGCTGGGCAGCGCCTACTCAAGTCGCTTGACGTGACTCAGTTGGGGGATGCTATCAAGGTCATCGGTTACCTCAGTGTGATCGGATCTTTGATGTACCTTGCCACTACCACCCGAGCGGACGTGGCCTTTGTGGTCAACTTGCTTAGTTCTCCCAGCAGCCCCGTCAGAGGCATCTCGAGGCTGCACTGCGTGTCCCTTGCTATGCACTGTCCACTACGCGTGTAGGATTGTGCTACAGGTCACAACCTTCAGTGGTAGTAGATGGATACACTGACATTGACTGGGCTCATGATGCAGATGCACGTAGTGGCACCGGCTATATCTTTCTCGTGGGTGGGACTGCTATCTCATGGAAAAGCCGTAAGCAGGGTTGTGTTGCGTGTAGCTCCAGTGAGGCTAGTATGATGCGCTTGGCACAGGTACGTGTGAGAGTGTCTGGCTTTCTCGCTTGCTTCAGCAGCTTCGCGTACCCATCCACTGCATCACATTGCGCTACGGCAATCAAAGGACCAAGGCGATTGCTAAACGTGATGGCATGCATCATTCACGCACAAAGCACATCAACATTGAGCATCACTTTGTACACGAACGCATAGCCGTAGGAGATTTCTGGGTCGTCTGGGTCAACACGCGTCACTAGTGTGCGGACTTTCTTACCAATGCTCTCAGCAGTGGGATGTTCAAGGTAGCTGTGCATGCAGTTGGCTTGTTGCGTGCACGCGATGCTCCTGACTGAACTGACACTCTCTTGTCCATCCCTCATACTATGCCCCTTTGTGTGGTGTGTGGGCTATTCGTTTGTGGGTCATGGGGGAGTGTTGGTTTGTCTATCACACATGCAAGTGACCTCTTGACTCCTTCCATTCACACACACACACCACTCCTGTAGGTGACTGAGCAGAACTGAAGCTATGGAGTCATGCATCACTGGAGTCTTTGCCGGGTGTAAGATTGGTGTGCTCGATCATGCTCAGCTCTGCCAGAGAGAATCTCTCGCTACTCTCAACATCTGGTGATGAGCTATAGGATGGCTGAAACATGAGAGATTAATTGAGAATTGCATGCTCCACATACGCTCGTGGTCAATGTGGATTCTGGTTTCATGTACTCTCATGCTGTGCTGGCTGTCTGGTTCTTGCCCGGGTTGTTGATCCTGCGGGGTCACTCGCTCAATTGCTCTGAGGTATGAGAGACCACGGCTGCGTTTAGCCAACCGGTTTGGTTCGACCCCGGGGTGGCGGCTGGGCCCCACTTCGAGTTGTTCGAGTGGGTGGCCCGGTCAACCGCGGCTAAGAACTCGCTGGTCACTTACTCTGGTTACTTGTCTCTCACTACTAACTCAAGTGTTTGTTCTACCGGTGAAAATGCCGATTACCCCCTGTTTTGTCACCCTTGACCCTCATATACCCCTCTGTCAGAACAATAAGCCCCATCCACCCCTCTGTCAAAACGATAAGCCCCATCCGCCCCTCTGCCAGAACGATAAGCCTCATCCGCCCCTCCGCCAGAACGATAAGCCTCATTCGCCCCTCCGCCAAAACAATAAGCCTAATCCGCCCCTGTCCGAAAAAAAAAGGCATAATCCACCCCCCCTCCCCCCGTTTTCACCATGCTCAGACATCGACGCATGTCGCTCCTTAAGCATGGTGAAATCGGGTATGCCGTCCATCACGACCGTCGCGATAGCATCGAGGGGGGGGGGGGGGGGTTACCGGCCGACATCCGTCGGTCGACACTTCGTCGACGCCACCCCCCCCCCCAGCCTTTTGCAGCCCACTAGCCCGCCCACCCGCCCGTCGATCGAGGCCCTCGCAATTTAGGGTCGCGGTGGAACAGGCGGCCGGTGGACTGCCGAGAAGCGGTGGGGAGTGGGGGGGGGGGTGAACTTCGACGGGGATTCCAGCCGACGGGCGTCCATGGGAATCCCCGACGGGATTCGACAATCCCTATTTGTTTGTTTTTACACTTTGTTCAACTTTTTACGCTCGTTTGAGTTACAAACAATACACAAACCCACCCCCTTTTTACATGCAGGGTTTGAGGGTTTATTTTTTGCGCGGGCACCTGCTCGGCCCCGCGGTAGCGGGGCCCAGCAGGTTCCCTTTGAACAACGGGGAGTCTCGGATCCCTCATGCAAAATCCTCGCAAACCACTTACAAAAAAATCACAAACCCTTCTTTCAAGGAGTTTGTGATAATTGGGTAGGAAAATGTGACGTCAGCATGTCAACGCCGCATTCATGCGACGTCGACATGCTATCTTTTGACAAACGAGAGGGGTATATCGTTTATTTTCTACGCCAGGATTTTTGCGTCCTTGCACAAGGGGCAAGTCAAGTGTAGCGGGAGGGCCGGTTCGGCCCTCCCTCCTCGCTGAAGCGAGGGGTGGTTGCATACCACCCCTCGCGTCAGCGAGGGCTGGCCGGCGGCCAGCACTTTGCTGGCCGCCGGCCAGCTCGCTGCCGGCCAGCTGGACGGCCAGCGGCCGGCCAAGCGACAGGCCGGCCACCAGCCGGCGAACCGCCAGCCGCCTATCGCGGCCTCAGCCCGATCGGCGGCTGAGAGGCCACAAGGGCCTCGAGGGCGAGGCCTCATGGCCTCGTGCCCTCGCCCCCCCCTCGCCCTCCTTGCAAAACAAGCAAGAGAGGACGAGGGATAGGGGGAGCGAGGGTGAGGTCGAGAGAGCTGGCGCGAAATTGCGAGCGTGCCTCGCACGCGACGATTTTGCGCCAGAACGGCAAAACGTAAATCAAAGTTCGTTCGCGACGAAATTCGACAAAAAATAAACGAAATAACTCGTGCGAACACACGAGTTCGAGGTAAAAACCCCCGATTTGGGTCCCAAAACTAGGGGTTTGGTTAAAAACTGAAATGGGCCACCGGAGACTCGAAATATTCGAGTCTCCCTGCTCTGGGTCGTTGATGACGATTGCCCCTCAGTCCTGCGAAGGGGGTAAACCCCTGACGCGGACTGAGAACGCCATTCTGCGAACTCGGACGACGACTTCAGAGCAAGAGCTGGAGACTCAGCCCGTTACATCAGGCTTATTGTTCTGGCGGAGTGGCGGATGAGGCTTATCTTTCTGACAGAGGGGCGGATGGGGCTTATCGATTTGGCGGAGGGGCGAATGGGGCTTATTGTTCCGACGGAGGGGCGGATGGGGCTTATTGTGCGAAACTAGGGGTAGATAGTCACTCCGCCCTTGTTCCACCAACTTCTCACCCCATCCGTTGTCATGACGGCTGTGTGTGTCGAGCTTGCATGGTGGCGAGTGCATGTTGGCTAGTTGCCACTACCTCCACCACCAGGAAAACACTAACTGCTACAAGAAAACTAAAGAGCATCCCAGCAAGCACTCGAGACGTCGTGGCAGTTGATTGGCAGGTGCTGGTGGGTGGAGCCATCACCGTCGGTGCTCCAGCGCCACCTCGGTCCGCATCAGGGATCCGCATCACACTGG
The DNA here is from genome assembly GCA_023375785.1 of Penium margaritaceum. NCBI lineage: Eukaryota > Viridiplantae > Streptophyta > Zygnematophyceae > Desmidiales > Peniaceae > Penium > Penium margaritaceum. The sequence goes on along the minus strand of SZWC01000647.1, from coordinate 321,408 downwards.
CCATGTCATAGGTGCTGAAGACATCTCGGGACCCTCACCATTTTGCCATGCTCTCCAGTACTGATGTTCCATACCACCAGTACGAGTGTACGGGTAATCAGCATGGTCGTGGCTCCATCCGCCCTGTTGTGCTTTGTGCCGTTCCTGTACAGTTTACTGTGACCACTCGGCCGTGTCCATACTCGTGCAGATCCCTGAGGCAGGCAGCCCTGGTGACACCGGCGCGACGACAGGCGGCGGACTACCCGTTTGGAGCTGACTGACCACTGTTCCAGAGCCCCAGATGTCACCTGGACTCCTTGCTGTGCCTTCTACGTCTTGCAGGCGCCTTTCGGCGGACTGGGCATGAGGCCCATTTGCATGTTTTTGCATTATATACTCGCAGTCAGTCGATGGATGCATGCATGTGACCAGTCGTTGCGTGCGTCTTTTGATTCTGCACGTCTAGGTTCAGACGGCGTAGGATTCTGACATGTGTGCGCAGAGTTACGGCCAAAACAGTGGTTTTGGGCCGGTTTTAGGACAGCTCTTGGACTGCCGCGTGCGACACCCGCCGTGCGCCGCGGCAGGTATTTAT
>SZWC01000647.1:281736-298574 GCA_023375785.1 Penium margaritaceum | reverse complement strand
CCCCCCCCCCCCCCCCCCCCCTCCCTCCCTCCCTCCCTTCTGCCGCCATGGCAAGGCAGGTAAGCATGCCACCATGCATTTTTGTGCACACCTGTTCCTGCCAGAAGTGGTACTTGTCCGTGTACCGCCCAGCCCTCCACGCGTCGAGGTCAAACAGGTTCATCCCAAACGCCCACCCGCAGCCCTCCGGGTCAAAGCCCTCCAGCAGCGGGCTTGAGAAGTTGAGGTATGTCTTGAATCGGTGGAACGTGCGGCCACATGTCTCCACAGCAAGGTTCACCTTCCCATGCATGGGCACCTACACGCACACACGCCACACACGACAAAAACCGTCGGCGTCAGCCTCTCGTCGACCAAGGTATGGGGCACGCAAGTGCGCCGTGGGTTCACTCCACAATCTGCCACAGGTTCGTGCAACAGTGCACACGTACTGGAGGGAGAGGGAACTCCCCTGTAAAAGAACTATTGAGAATCTGAAGCTGCACTCGGAACTGATAGACCATCTCCGCAGGAGAACAAGTTCAGGGACTCCCCAAATGGCCAGAAGTGCAGAAGCATTCCCATGCCACACCACACTCTAGTCAGCAACCCAGAACCACGCCTCACCTGCCAAAGCGGAGACAGGTCCCGCTGCACCACCACGTCATCGTCCAGGAACAGCACCTTGGGAAGGTGAGGGAAGATCAGGGGAAGATAGAAACGCAGGTGGTTCAGGATGGACAGGTACTTGGGGTTCCTGTACTTGAGCTCCATGTATTCCTCCTTGGCCAGAAAGGGGCCCGACCCGACGCCCACACCTCCCCCGCTGCTGCCGCTGCTGCCTCCAGCTTCGCCACCCTTGATCTTGTGGCCCCCTTTCTCCGACAATCCCAGAGCACCTCCTGCCTCCACCCTTCTCGCAGACACGGACGAGCCAGGGGCACCGACAGCCTGGCCCAGAACAGGACGATAGTAGTAATCCCTCATCGTCTCAGTCTCCATCTGGCGGAGCACGGGCACGAAGGACGAGTTTATCCAGGGGTACTCGTCCAGACACCGCACCTCGTACGCCATGGCACCTCCTCTGGGAGGGTTGGCAGCAAACCAGGCTCGCATGGCGGCAAAATTGAGGCGGTCTGCGACAACGTGGAACACATGCTTCGAGGGCTGCAAGACCATCCACGGCAGCAGCAGACAGCACCAAGTCAGCTTCGAAAGCGCATGCCATGCGAGCCCGCAAAACGGGTGACGACCAGTCATCCTCCACTTGCCGCAGTACGCACGCCCAAAAAGAAGCTGCAGGAGCATGCAATCCCTTCAAACGCCCTGCAGAAGGGCAGCATCAACTTCTCCCTATGTCAGAGTCTCTCCAGCCCATCCGCCCCCAATGCCTGAACCCGTGCAGTGCATCCTCTCCCTTCCACTCTGAAGTGCAGGAAGCAGGAGGAAAGACCCTCAAGTGAGCCCAGAGCCCATGCCAGCCCCAGCCACACAGACCACATCAACAACACACTATCACCACCACTAAAGACCCACCAGCACCTTGCACCACATCCAAGACCTACATCTTTCAAGTTGGTCGCGGTGGAGTTCACGACCACGGCCACCGCCAGCACATTGTCCGAGAACAACGCATAGTGGTGCAGCGTTGGGTCCCGGATCCTCGCTGCCATATCCGCCGCAGCCCTCTCAGCCTGGCTCTGCAGGTCCCCCGCTACAGCTGCCGCTGCAGCACCACTGTCACCGCGGCCACTGTCCGGCAGAGGCGGCAGCATGGGAGCGCGGCTGTTCCATGCGGTGGTGAGGCGCAGCGACAGGCAGTGCAGGCCCTGCGGCACCGACTTGGCTGCCATCTGGCTGTACAGCATGCTCTGCAGAATCACAGTCTTAGTCTGCCGCTCTGACGCCTCCAGCTTCTGCTTCAGCCTGCTCTCACGAGACAAGACAAAAGCCAAACGAGGGCAGAGGGAAATACGACATGAAGGCATGTAAGGTAAGTGGAAGGAGGGGGTGGGAAACAGTTCCCAGATGTTCCGAAGTTGAAAAACAGAGGCGAAGAAGATATGAGCAGGGAATGGCAGAGCTCCCGACGAACATCTGCAAAACAATGCAAAAAGAAAAAGCAGCGCCACGTTCCAGCCCATCAGGAACATCACAATCCTCCCTGGTTCCCTGCTGTAAACGAGGCCGAGGTGTCATCTGCGTACCTGGACACTGCAGGGGCATCCTTGGACTGCTTCTTCTTCTTCTTCTTCCTCTTCATGCCCTCCGCCTTCGACAGCATGCTTCTCCCTCTCGTTGAAAGCTTCTCAGGCAGCCTCCCACTCTGTCGCTTTCCGCCCTCCTTGCCCTCCACCCTCAAAGCACCCTGAACCGCTGCAGCCAAGCCACCGTTCTCTTCACTCCCCTTCCCCGCAGGTGCAGAGGCAGCAGCCTTGGCAGCAACATCGCCGCCACGCCCACCCTCCCCAGCACCTGCCGGCATGGAAGCTGCCCCTGCCAGCACAGAAGCTCCCACCGCCGCCACAGACCCTCCAGTCCCGACGCCAGCAACAGCATGGTCTAGAATCAGCAGGCATCGCTCCATCTCCAGCCCCACCCGCTCCGCCATGATATCATCCTTGAACTCGTCGGCTACCGACAGGTACGCCCGCGCAGTAAGAACGCAATCCCTCAACCGCTTGGCCGCGCTCGCAAGTTGCTGCACTGCTGCCGCAGACGCAACAATTTCCGGGGCAGACACGGCCATCAACCCAGAGGCGGACAGTGGACCACCGTTCCCCCCTGTAGATGCGGCTACTGCCAAGTTTTGCGGGAGAACTTCTTGGGACGACGATTGCACCAATTGGTGAGCTGTTGAAATGGACGTGCTTGGAAGCGTCAGATCTTGCCTTGCGCCTTCCAATCCTGTCGCAGAAGCAGAAGAAAAGGGAGGACCAGAAAAAACCCAGGTTGAGAAGGTTGTTTAGGCACAGAGCCCCATCCACCAACTAGGCATCAGCAATACCCGCAAAACCTGACTGGCAGCCGCAACCCTGCACAGAACACCAGTGCCGGCACTGCCGTTCAAGACCTCATGACATCCATCGCTTCACATTCCCATCGTCTCCCCGCAAGACCCACGCTACCACTCATCACCTTTCCACCAGCCAGCCTCTTTCCAACTTTAGCCCGCACACTTCCGTCTTCACCACAATCGCCTCGTGCCACCAGCTGTATTGGGGTTAAGTAGCATGCTGCGGACCAGCCCACCACCCCAGCTTCCGTCGTCCACCATCCTCGAGACATCAAGTGCCACAGCCACCATGTGGAACTGAGGCCAGCCGAACCCCCCTTACGGAGCACCGACGCCTTGAACGACGGCTGCTCGCTAGGTCAAAGCAAAGTGGGCGAGAGAGCAAGGCAGCCTCAAGGCTAACTCCAAAATACCTTGCAAGCCATCGTCGACGGGCTGTCCCCGTCTTCTCTCCACATCTGCTCCACTTGGATGTTCGCTCGGTGAGATAGAGACAGACGAAACCTGATGGCGCGCCAGGCCATATCCGATGCCGCCGCCAAACCCACCCCCGCTTCCCCCTCCCATCGGCTGAATATCCTCCGTCCGCAAAAACAGCAGCTGCTGCGTCACCAGAAGCAGCAGCACGCTAGACAACACCACGCGGGACAGCCCGGCGAGTCCTCGCGGCAGTAACCGCCTTCCAACGCTCACCACGACTGCACCACCTCCCACCCCTCCACCTCCGCCTCCGTTCCCGGCAGATCCAGCACTGCTCCCACTGCTGATGCTGCTGCTGCTGCTACTGCCGGCGCCGCCGCCGCAGAGTCTGTCCATGCCACCTGCGCCGTCGCAGTAAATGGAGCTGGTACTGTAGCTGCTTCCCATACTGCCTGGCTCACATACGCTTCCTAGCGCCACCCTCAGCGTGACAGCCGATAGGCTCCTGGGCACTGCGGATGCCAGCTGCTGGGCCGAACCGTCTGCCACCCGAACCTCGTGCTGTGCCGGCGCATAGTATTGGTCTGTGCACTTCTCCGAGCCTAAGCCGCCAGAGCCTCTGCATCCTACGCTTGCTGCTTGGTTCATGGTGGGACCGTTTCTAGTCTTGGAACAGCTGCTGCTGTCGCCGCTGAGAACTCTGCTGGACTTCGCAGTGTCACCGCTCGAAGGGCTGCTGCCGCTGCCGCTGTAAGCTTCCCTACTTCCGTCCCTGTCACTGCGATCCGTCTTACCACTGCCGCAAACAACTAGCTTGCCCTCCGAAGCCAGCGTCACGTTATCAGCGTCAGGTCCTGAAACTGCTTCCAGCCCCGCGACGAACGGCTTCTGGCTTCCGAGGCCCTTCTCTTGTGCGTGACTAGCAGTTACAGAGGGAGAAAAAAGTACAGGAGCCCGCTGCTTGTGTACCTGTTGACTCAGCTGCTTCTTCTGCTCCTGTTGCTGCTGCTGCTGCTGCTGCGGAGGCAGCAGCGCCGAAGCGCAGCTGCCAGTGCTATGGTTTTGGCACTTGACCTGCTGCAAGGAATGCCGGGGGCTAATGCTCCTCGCGCTCGTCTGCGTTTTGGCTGGCACTTGATTGGACTTTACAACGCCCTTCTGTCTGCGTTGAAAGGAAGCCGTTGCCGTCGCTGCCGCCGCCAACGCGCTGCTCGCCTCGAGCACGTCGCCGTTCAGTGCTGCGAGCGGTTCCCCGCGGAAGATGCGTTTCAATGCGACAGGTGTGGTTGGCTGTTGTTCCACCTGATGCTGTTTGGTGTCGCACGGCGACAAGTGCACCAGAGAGCATAGGGCGCAGTTCTTAGAGTGCACTGAGGGGTGATAGTGGTGGTGGTGGATGTGATGAGAGCCGTTGGACCCCCGCCTACAGATGGGGGCGGAGGCCGGAGGGGACGCGCTGAAGTCTAGAGGCGCCAGCGTGCTTGGTTGAGAATTCCTCAGAGTGGTCAAAGGTCAGCACCACCTCAATGAACGACGAAGAAGCAGAGAAAATTGAGTAAGTCACTGTACGAGGCCAACATGAGGAAGGCGAAAGCTACACGTCCTGTAGGGTGGGCGGCAGCGATACAATGAGAGAGTCGCATTGACGACGTGTTGGTGCGCTCACGAATGCGGCTCGTGATAGCTCGGACGCTGCAAACGCAGCTGCTGCTGCTGATACTTGCGCCGCACTTCGCGGACAATGACGGATGTGCGCTGATCGATGGTGGATGGCGCCGGCATGAGGCTTTGCTCGAGTCGGGCAGGCCGCTCACTGCCAGCCGTAGCTGGCCAGCCACTGCTTCCCTCCGCAGAGAGCCAGGGATTGCCAGATCGCGCACCAGTGGCTGCGCCTTGGCAAAGCACCCGCTTGGGCAAGTGCTCCCCAACGGTGCAGTTGAGAAATTCATATTTTTAACCTCATTGCCTAAACTTGGCTTGGTTCGGCCAACGGCGCACGGCGACTGGTTGGCAAACGGTTGCTCGATTACATCGATGCCATCGCAGCCTCGCCCCGACGGCGGCCAAACGTGCAGCGTGACGGCTGACGGCCGGCGGCAGCGACATCGATAACCCCAGCCAGATGATGTGCGACAGGGCATTGGGCCTGGAGATACTAACGAACATATGCGACGTTCGCGAGCAGGATTCATCGTCTGTTTCGCTGTGCAAGTGGGAGACATGCTCAACGAAGTTTCGTTCGCGAAAAGCACCCGCCAAGGGCATTTTGACGCCGGCGCGACGCGCTCCTCGGCACGTCGTCTCCTTCCCCTGGCGGCTACAAGCGGCGAGTGTTCTGCCGTCGCCTATCCCGCACAGTGCAAAGCCATTTCCTCGGTCATGTTTAGACGCCTACGTTGGCGGATTGCGTCGAAAATGCGCAGATGGCCCGATCCACCTCTCTGTGCAGAGCCTGAGCAAGGCATGCCTAGCCTGCTCCCCTGCCGCAATGACCCATGCGCTGGCCAGCGCCAGCTTGCTGACGGGCTGCGTCCGTCCAGACGCGCGCTCCTGCCAGCAACAGCCGCTCCGACAGCCGCGACGAGCCCGAATTCGCCGGAGCAGGGAGAACTCCGACAGAGCGCCGGTACTATCTGGACTGCACGCAGTTTTTTCGAGGTCTTTCCGCGGCTTGACCTTTCCATTCTGGCGCACGCATCGACATAACTTGCTGACAAGTTGCCGGACGTCCCGCATCCTAGACGAGAAGAAAATTTTTCAAACCATTCCTTCTAAGGTCACGAACTGGGGGTTATCCCAGTGGATTTCACAAACAAACCTTTTGAAATTAAAGTTACGTGACCAAACTGAAACGCGCCGTCGTCACGAACTGACTGCGAAAGAGCTTCAAATGCTTTACCGACATGCCAAAAGTGTAGCTGACACGCGCGCCCTCTACACCAGCATTGACCGTCCACAGCATGTCAGATCTCCCAATCGCCGTCCGTGTTTGGTTACGTGTCGTATGGAGGTTCCTCCGCCAAGGGCCTGACACCGTACGTCGTGCGCAACTACAGAACTGCATACGTACCTCCAAAGCTTGCAATCGTTCCAGCTCAGACAATGCCAATGGTGAACATAAATATCCAACCACATCACAAAAACGAAATACCAATCGGATTGATTCCCATCTTCCCACATTTTTTGGGGTTACGTAGTAACCCTATGCAATCGGTTCGGTATCCAAGAATCAGCGCTGACGTCAGAAAATCCGCTGCACAAGGACTTCCGCGACGGCAATTCTGTCTGCGGTCGGTATTTCTGTCCACCGACAGCCCATCGAGTATTTTCTATGTATTTTTTTCACCACTTCTGTTGCGTCCGGAAGACAGGCCCTTTCTCAGCGCGGTTTTCCCTGCGGAAGCGACTCCCAGCCCGAGAAATGCGTGCGAATCGGACAGACTTCGCGCAGCAACCAAGGTTTTTCCCGAAACAGATACCGGACATCGCAAGCAAGCACTTGACTTCACCGGCGACGACTTCTCGGACAGGAGGGGAAGGTCGAGCAAAACTCGTTTCCAAGGCAGATAACATGTTTGAACCCGGCTTCAGTGTACTACTACGTAACCCCGATGCAAGCCTGCGTGCAGCCAATGCCACTAGTTACACCAAGCAGATTGTAGATGGTTCACAGGAATGAGGCTTGGAGCAGAATGAAATTCGGAAAATTGGGAAAAATGAAGAATTTGTAATATTCGGTAAGAATAAAAAAATGTACCACGTATAAACAAGGACAAGAATCACAATGAGGCACATTTGGGTCTTCAACCCTCGAAGATAGTGGTCACTTCACGAAATTCTGCCAAGAAGTCGATGGATTTTGAGAAAATCAAGGCGTGGTTTTCTAAAATTCTAGCGTCGTCCACAAGTTAACCGAACAATATTGAAACATGGATACAGTTCACGATACACATGTTGACCATTAGAGAAATTGGTCAAAGTTTTCATGACCTTAGACAAAGGAAAATCAAAGGTCGAGGAAGGTGGGCAAAAGGCCCTCGGTCGAATAGCGAAAAAATCCTCACGTCCACATGCGGTGGATCATGAATGTGGGGATAAATATACCCATTCACAGAGTTTAGGGACTTGCGTACGTCTCGGATGTAACACATTTTGAGAGTCCACTTGCCCCAAAACCCGATAGCCAAAAAACAAACTAGGTCAAATACCGTACTGAATTTGACGTTCGCCTTAAAAAATTCTGCATTTTCGCCCATATGTTCGTAAAAAAATTCAATCGTGTATGCGAGGATCCCCTTCAAAATTATGGCAGAGTGCCAAATTCTCCCCATAGTAGGATCCATATTCTAGTATGAGAAAACAATGTTTTCTTTCTTCATCCAGGGTACACCTACAAGGCTAATCTTAAATGTGTACATCAAAAGAAATGTAAGACTGAGACTGACAATGAAATGCGACCTCAACATCACTGAATCACACGTCCCACACGTGATGGGAGCCTCCCTCGACAACTGCGATCGGACGGACGCCAGCGAAGTTGCTCTTCCGACGACTTGTGTTTCGTTCTCTTCTAACTGCCGGGAATTGAATCTATGTGCGGCTCGCTGACATCACGAGGAACGTACACAGACGTGCACGAACGTGTCAGGTCGTGTAGTGAAAGACAATTCCGTACGGAGGAACGGACAAATGCCAGCTTGCTGCCGGCGGGTTGACCGCGGAATTCACATGTAGAAAAAGACTTACAGAACACTCCCTGTTCCCGTTGTCGCTGTCATGGCTTGGAGAGGTGGTTTCCACGCAGATTTCACAACTTGACTAGAAACTTTTGAAAACCAACGAGGGTTGACTGCTTCGCAGTGGCAGTCGCTTTCATAACGATTTAAAACTTAAAGTTCAAGACTTAGCTCTGTCGTCATGCGATTCGAGCAATGTATAGATAATTCCTCTCATTCCCCCGCCCTCACGTTTCAAGGGAATACGGTTGCGATCTAAGGATGCCTCTTCACAATCTTTGCAGTCGAGTGCTGAATTTTTTTTGTTTGGATTATTGATCTCGATTCATCACTGCCGCAACGACTACTCTTCCATGCGTTCTACTGCTCGAGAACGAAAGCATTCCACATCAGCAGACGATTGTCCAACTTCGAATAAAAAAAAAGGAGGTTGCGCTTCCCTTACATAGTCGACTTGACAATCTGAAAAAATTGGAATGTCGTGGTTACCCACCAAGACCCTCGAGCCGCACATAGTTTCACTTCTCGGCAGCCAGAAGAGAACAAAACATTGGACTTCGGTGTTCGACTTTCCAAGGTAGGACACGAGAAGACCGTCTAGTGGCCTTTGTTAGAAAATCATACTGTTGTAAGTTAATGCCGACCCTCATGACCCGAATCTCACCTCGATCCATCAGATCTTAGATGTAGTGGTACTCGATGTTAATGTGCTTCGTGCATGTATGAAACACGGTAGAGTTTCCCGTGATGGCCTTTGCGCTCTCATTGTCACACCGAAGTACAGCGGGGGGCATGGACTGACCTAGCTCATGCAGCAGACGCACCAACACACTCTCAGTCAAGCTATCGCCGAGAGCCACGTAATTTACTTCTACAGTGCTGCAAGCGATGCAGCCCTGGTTGCCACTACGCCATGAGACAGCTATTCCCCCAACAAGGAAGATGTAGCCGGTGCGACTCTTGCTGTCCGGACTCCACGCCAGCCATTGTCTATGTATCCATCGCGGACCACTGAGGCGTGCCCTTCGTAGTGAAGTCCCATGCCAGCAGTAGAAAGGACGCATAGCACGCACCGGACTGTGACCTCAAGGACCCGTCTATGCGGCAGATGTGAGAACTGTGCAAGCAGGTTGACCGTGAAGGCGATGTCCGGTCGTGTCGTCGTGGCCACACACATGAGTGAGCCAATGAACCGCAAGTACAGGGATACATGGACCAGTTCTCCCAACTTTACTAAATCATTGACTTTTAGAGCGTAGGTCCGCATGGGATGGTCAAGGTTGATGCCAGGCACACGCCGCTGAGCTGCTCGGCAAAACCCTCCCCCAGAGTGAGGGTGTATTACTCCTGTGGACTAGGAGTGTGCAATGAGCGCGATCACGGAAAATCTGCATGCCCAAAAACACAGCGGCCTCTCCCACATCTTTCATTTTGTATATCGATTGCAACACGCCCTTGGCTGCTTCAACAACCTTCAAATCAAGCGAAGCAATCAGAAGGTCGACGACATATACCAGGATGGCAGAAAAGGGCGAAGTGGTCTGGGACAAGAAAAGCGACGGGTCTGCCGCGATCTGGACATAGCCCAGTCGTTGGAGCGTGTCGGTGATCTCATTGTTCCAGCATCAAGGCGATTACTTCAAGCCGTACACCGCTTTCTGCAGTCGGTACACACGACTGCTACCATCCTCAAATCCCGGAGGTTGGACCATGTAGATCTCTTCCTCCATCTTTTCATGTAGGAGCACATTGTTGTCGTCCATCTTGTGGAGTTCCCAGTCTTGCTAGGCCACATGGGATAGTAGACCTAGAGCCGTGGTCGTGCGTCCAACTCGTGCGAAGGTCTCAGTGAATTCAATCCCATCCACCTGAGACAATCCCTTTATAGTTAGTTGTGCTTTGTATCGATCAATTGTGTTGTCCGCAAGGCCCACTTGGCCTGAACGGCCTTCCGTCCGGGCGGAAGGTCTCCAAGCTCGTATATCCCATGTTCATTGATAGCCGCTAGCTCAGCCTTGCATGCTGCGCACCAGAGTGCCGCATTGGGTCAAGCCAGAGCTTGATGCAGTGTGCTTGGGTCTGGCGTCACTCCCACCACACTCGGGTCTGAGGCCACAGCATCTCCAGCGTGCATGGCCGAGGCGTAGGCCACAAAGGGAAGGCCAACGGTGACGGTGGAATATGCGGAGTCTGTCGCAAGTTGGCACGTGAGAGCAGGAAGAGTGATGCTTGTATCGTAGCCAGGGTGGACTTTAGTGATCCCCTGCGTATTGAGGCCCAAGGCCCTCATGCCAAGGTCCCCACTGTGAACGCTGCAAGCAAGACGTAGGTGGAGACATCCGCCCCCACCTCGCTGGTATGGCTCTGCTGGTAGTATAGCTAGGGTAGGTGGTGCACACTCGTCAGACACGGACACGACTAGCGATGTGTCAGCTGATGTCGAGGCGTCGACTGGGCAGGCGGAGGATGGGGACAACGCAGGTGACTCGACTAGTGACGAAGATTGAACAGGTGGTTTAGGCGACGTAAGTGACACCAGCAACTCTATTAGTGATGCAGGTGTAAGTGACAGGGGTAGCACAGAAGGTGACTCAGGCTCTCATACTGCAAGAGATGCTAGCGGGACGATGGACGCAGGTAGGACAGGCAACACGTTCAATGCAGGCGGCGTAGACGACTCTGGCGAGCCAGCTGGTGGGTGGGACAGACTAGTAGCATCCAGGGTGACCGGGACAACGTCATCGGTCAGCCCATCCTCCCCTCCGTACGAAATTGTACCACACCCAAGGGAATGTGACTGCGTGGTGCGACCGGCGGGAAAATCTCAAAAGGAGAGAGGCTCAAAGAAGAGGGCGTCTCGAGACTCGACAATGCGCTACCAACTCAGATCTTAGAACCACCAGGCCTTGGAGCATGAGTCCACGCCTACACATGCGCAGATGCGACCTCTAGGGGAGAACGTGGACCCTTGCAGTTCTGGTGTGAACCAGACATAGGCAAGGGACCCCCAAACACGCACGAGCCTGAGGTCGGCACACCCCGTACCATAGTTGGTACGCGATGTGTGTGTTCGGGAGGGGGCTGTGAGGAATCCTGTTTAGACCCATGTAATGTAGGCCATGCCCTCAAAGGTGAACACTTTAGGCATGTCGCTGTCAACCCGCTTGGAGCAAACCGCATCCTCCATGGTGCGGTTCCAACGCTCAGACACGCCGTTATGTTCTGGCATGGCTGGGGTGGAGAGGTTGTGAAACATACCCACCTTAGCAAAGTAGTGGTCCAGATCCCCCATGAACTCACCATCCCGATCAGAACGAAAGTTATGGAGGGTATGACCGGAGTGACAGTTGGCCATAACAAGCCACGTACGCACATCAAGTGCAGCATCACTTTTCAGGCAGAGGGTGAAGACCCACAACATGTAGGTGAAGCCGTCCGTGGTCGTCAAGACGTAACGCCCTCTGTCATCCTAGAACTCCACGGGGAGGGGTCCCAGAAGATCAGAGTCAACCAAGTCGAGGGGCTTGAGAGCCCGTGAGTTGGACAGAGGGTATGCGGCACAGTGCATCTTGCCTTGCATGCATTGTAGGTAATCAGTCTTGGGCGGTACCTCAAAGGACGATAAGTCAAGACCGAGCGCAGGTTGGGTGCGAATTAGAAGATCTACTGTATCCAGGTGGACATGGCATAAGCATTTGTGTAGTAGAAGCAGATGCTCAGGCGATTGCGTGCTTGTCACAAACACTCGTGCATTGGGGGATGTGGTGGCCGTGGTGAATGTACGGAAGTCGGAGACGTGGTACAAGTCCACTACTGCCTTGCCACAGAGCACCACTTCGGCAGTGATGCAAACGGAGACAGTGGCATCCTCACCTGTGAATGCGACACTGAGACCCATCCATGTGCAAGCATGTTTAGACAGCAAGCTCAGTTCTAGACCAGGCACATAGAGCACGTTTGAAATGTAGAACGCCCCAGATGGCCCATGGAATTACACCACACCTTCACCTTGAACAAGAACCTCATGCCCAGCAGCCGTATGTAGCGACTTCACAGAGCTGACAGGACCAAACATCACGAAATCACGACGACGACATGTCTTGAGATGGGTGAAACCCGAATCTAAGATCCAAGTGGCATCCCACACAACTCCGGTGACATGAATGAACAGCTGCCAATTGTGCAGACAGTGGACAAAGGTGGCTTAGCAGACAATTGCTAGGCCCTGTAAGCGACACATGCTTGCAACTTGCTAAGCCACAACAGGTCGTCGTGACTTGTGCATAATACGGCAAGGACAGCGGATAGATCAGCATCATCACGTGTGGCAAACGACTCCATAGAATCAACAACGCACTGTGTCCCACCGCCAGCATCCCGTCTACAAATCACGGACTTGACAAAGTGAATAGTTGGACCCCTTGGCTCAGTCTATGCACTTGCACCTCTCTGGGTGGTGAGCCGGAGAAGCCGGTGGAGCTCGGTGATGTCGTAGGCCTGCGTCACAAGCTGCTAATCCAGAGGTGAGGGGCCGCTGGTGTCGTCAATGGTTGCATCAGCACTTAGTGGAGACGACATGTCAGTCGCTGTTGTGGTGTGTGCGTAGGTCCGCTCACACTGCTCGAATGCCTGTTACATTCCTTCCGCAATCTTTGTCCACTTCTTAGGGAGCTTGCAGTCCTTGTAGGGATACTCTCCCCCACAGTTGTAACACTCCCATTGTCGTCCCCGAGTCGGCTTTGAAGTCGCCTATTCCTTGCCATCCTTGCCACCCTTCATGTTGTTTCTTCCCTTCTTCCCTTGAATTGCCGCAGTTGAGCCAGCTGCTGTTGCAGTTGTTGTCGTCGACTATGACAACGGGAGGGAGGAACTGGGGATGGTGCGTGACGGCTTGACTGCTATGATGGCTACATAATGGTGTAACCGAGACCGGTCTCACGATTCTAGAAGAGGTATTGGAATCGCAAGACCGAGTCCGGTCCCAGGATCGGACTCGCGATTCTCGTCTTGGACTCGCCAGTCTGCAGTATCGCGAGTCCACCGTCCGGGAATTGCGAGATCTGATACCATCGCCCTGTGCACCACCACCTCCAGGTGGTTGTGCACAACCAGTACAATTGTGAGCCAGCAATTGCTCCTCCACCACCTCCAACTGCTTCAGCATCGCCAGCATACCACCACCACCTGTACACCTCCACCACACCACCAATTCACTAAACCACCGACAAGTGTACCATTACTCTTGCATAGCAGAACCTGTTTATGAATGCATTATGTGTTTCTCATGTCAACCAAATCTGCTATCCAAATCTGCTTTCCAAATCTGTGTAGCTGTGTATAACTCAGTGTGCAAACCAAATATGCTAAGCAAGTATTTGTATCTTATGCTGCCCGTGATGGAAGCTTTTTGCTCATCTCCAATCACTGAACAAGGGTGGATCACAACACATGTTGTAACACAGTATAACCTTTTTATGTCATCTCCATTCACTGAATTAGGGAAGAACTGAACACAAGCATGCATTGCAATGGATGCAAACATGGACTGGAACAAAAACATGGGAACAAACTTGTTTATAAGCATGTCAAGACATGACTAGTTCATCTCTAGAACATCATCATCGTCATCATCATCTCCCATGACAAAGCCACCCTCTTCATCACACCCATCCTCGTCGGTCTCGTCCTCCTCTGAGTCCTCTGAACTACTGTCATCCTCCTCATCTTCATCTTTGTCAGCATCTTCATGCGCATCCTCTGTTGTAGTATCATCGCCATCTGCAGCTGCGTTGTCCTACGTCTGTGCTGCTTTTACGCTCTCCTCGTTGCTCGCCTTGCTGCCTTCTCCTTCTCCTCAACCTCTAGGAGCTCCTCAGCCACAGTACCATTGGGTGCCACTAGAAAATTCTTGAGTGTTGGATCATTGATCCAGGTTTTTAGGCAGAGTAAATCCTACACAGTCAGCTGGGACAAAGAATGTCGAAAGTCAGTCACAACTCTGTCCCCGAGCGAGAACATGCGCTCGGAGGGTGTGCTTGTTGCTGGTACGGCCAGCACATCCTACACTACCAAGGCAAACGTAGGGTATGTGGCGCAGTTCTCCTTGTAGAATTGCAAGACGTTGCAACACCATCAGCCTCTTGCCTCCTTCTTGTACAACTCCACCTCTTCTTCGATCGTGTCCGGCACCACCACCTGCACAGCAGGTTCTGGCTCTTCGTACAGCTCGTCCATCGGGTCTACTAGTGCGGCCTTCAGCATGCTCTGACGCCTCTGCTTCCCGCGCCCCTTCTTTGCGGCTGCTACAGGACCACCCTGTTATTCGCTGCTGCTAGCAATTGCAGCTGTTGCGGGCATGTTGGTAGACATCGCCATCATGTCGTCGTCGTTGTCAGCATTTGCTCCTACTGCTGCCTCTGCTGCCTCTACTGCGGGAGCTGCCTCTGAATCCTGCTGCCGCAACCCTCCGTTCGTCTGTACCTTGGAAGAGTAGGGCTTGAAAAAATCAAGCACCTTGACCTCCAGCTCCACCGTTGACTTGATTCCCAGAAGCTGCATCGAACACATGATGGGCAAAAAAGGGAAAGCAAATTAGTTCACATGAGGAAGGTAAGAGAAAAATGTGAATACACTGAACCAACACCACCACCACCACCACCACCACCCCCTCCACCACCACCACCCACACCACCACCACCATCACCACCACCACCATCACCATCCCATGGCCCTTTTTACCTTGTGCACGCGGTCGAAGAATCGGAACCTGAACCGTGGATCCATCACTGTCGCAACCACATGGCGGATGCTACACTTCTTCACGTATTTCTCGAGCTGCAGTACCAAAAGCACAAAAACTGTGATTGTCAAGCATATGCATAGAAACCTACAGAAACCTACAGTGATTGTCCACCACCACCCGTTTCTCACCTTGTCTACTATACTGGCCAGCCCCGGCTATAGCGTTAAGAGTAGCTTCTCCGTGCTGTCAAGACTTGCCTTCTTCTCCTTCTTCTCTACTGCTTTGGTGGCCTTCACGCGCCAGATGTGGAGTTTCTGCAAGATGGTGCTAAAGAATGGCACCACAAGTGAGAGCGTAGGGTACTCCTGCCCACTGAGGTCCTCTGTGAAGCCCTTGAACGGCTTCAAAATCGCGATCACCATGCCCAGCAGCTCCCAACCCTGCGCACTGGGAATCAGGGTAGGATCCCAGGACTGGAGCCACTCGTCAAGCACCTCTTTTATTCTCACCACCCTCTCACACATGTCAAGCATACTGTTCCATCTCATGGGGGTGTCAAGGTGCAGGGAGAGGTAGTTGATACAGCGGGCCTGACAAGCGTTGATGAGCGACTGCTCACGCTTTGCAGACCTGCTCACATGATTCACTATGTCTCGGGCCACACAAAGGTGCTCCTCCACGTGCTCCACTGCAATCAAGTCGTTCACAACCAGGTTTAGAACATGGTCCATGCATTGGATGAGGCCATTCTTGTCAAACCTGACGTTCTGTAGCACCAAAAAGATGTCCACCATCGAGTCATTCACGGTGTCGTTATCCATGGTCACACAGTAGATTTTGTCCCAAAGCCCCCACTCATTCACAGCAGCGGTGAACAAGTCAAAGACAGTGCCGGCTGTGGCATCATCATTGCAAGACGGGAAAGCCAGCGCCACACTCTGCATCTGCCAGTCGGCAATCCAGTGCGCCGTCACACCCAAATACTTGTGGTTGGCGTCGGATTGCCAACCATCGGTTGTGAAAGACACCCCTAAAACCACCGCCAAGAACAACTTCCGGAGCTTCTTGCGAAACGCAGCAGCTCCGTTCTTCAACAGCCGCATCAGTGTGATCCTACCAGGAAGGATATCAAAAGGATTGCAGTGGAGGAAAGCTTGCCGCAACCAGAAAGATTGGATGCTCAAGAAACTCTGGTTTTTATCCACAAAATGCTTCCAGATGCAGCATAGGAAGTACTTCTTGTTGAAAACCAGCCCCACACCAGAGAACCACGTGCAACTTGCGTGTTCGTACCGTCCACCTTGGCTGCGGTGTCTGCGGCTACCCTTGTTGCATTGAGGAGGCTCTGCTGAACGTCCAACGCCTTCAACTCCTTGTGCTTTTCCCTGTGCTCAAGCCATAGATGTTTCCACAGGCCAGACATGTTGCTTTGGTTCAGCTTGAAGGTCCCCTTCAGTCGCGTGTGCGATGGACACAGCGTGCACGCAGCCCGTGGCTCACCATTGATGACCACGTAGGTAAAAACCGTGCACACCACGGACGGCTTCGCTTTGCTCTTGTCCACCCGTCCTTGCGTGTTCAGCGTGGCCTGGATGAGAGTCCCGCCCGGCTTAGAGGCAGAGTTGTTGGGGGTCTGCTTCTACATCTTCTGCACCTCTTACTACAGCCCCTGCTGCTGCTGCTGCTGGCCGTACTGCTGCTGCAGCACTGATGCTTGTGACGCCATTGGTGTTGCTGTGAGAGCCTGGCCGGGTGGCCGGGTCGAAGGCCCGGAGGTGCCTTAGGAGAATCCCCGAAAGTGCAGGCACAACCTGTTATGAGAAACTAGGGAGGGTGTAGGCACGCACTACCCGTGAAACCCTATGTGAAACCCTACGTAGAAATGGGCAGCAAAATGTAAATTTTAGGATGCACAGCCGTGGCCAATGGGGGGGGGGGGGGGGGC
>SZWC01000647.1:269141-281623 GCA_023375785.1 Penium margaritaceum | reverse complement strand
GGGGGGGGGGGGGGGGGCGGGCATCGAGGTACGGGCAAGCACAAAAAATGTGAGGGGGGGTTTTGGAGCCTCGGTAATGGCACAAAACCTGTCGAGGTGGTGGATGTCGAACCGGACCCTGGCCTCATTTTCCCCCTCCCCCCCCCTCCGGCTCCCGTCGCCACCCCAGTGGGGAATCGCGATCCTATGCCGTAGTCTCAGCATCGCAAGTCGATTCCATGTGGGCGAATCGGACTCGCAAGTCTAGACTCGGTCTGGGAATCGCGAGACTCGGACTCGAGACCTGGTTTTTGGTGTACAGGCTTATGGTGCATCAGACGTAGCCAGGCTACCTCTGATGCACCATAGCAGGCGTCATTTTTTTCTCCAAATCTTGCCACGTGTAGGGAGTGCTCTGTGGCCCATGACAGAAGCAAACCTCTATCAGCCATCTCCTGAAGGCTACTTAGGCTGAAATTGTCCAAAGTCTTGGTATACTCACACCCAATACCGATTGTGATGGTGTTGAACACCATGAGTTGGTCAAGGCCGTACTTCTCCAGGGCCCTGTACAGCCGCATTGCTCGCGGCCAGTAGTCGGCCGGGGTCTCGTGTCCACCCTGGCGAAGGGAGTTGAAGTCTGACAGGCACTATGATGTCCACTTGAAGAGAGTAGTATGACCATCATGCAAGACGCGGGACGAATCCTATGGATGCTAGCGTTGCCGCCTCCAGTGTGATTGGCGGCACACCAAGCATGACGTGGGATGAATCCTCGTCTAGCCCTGGCTTGTTTGCGCGTAGTCTACGTGAGCTGCACGAGCAGCAGGCCTAGCAGGATGAAAAGACGGCCAAGCAGATGGCTGATTTGTTCAAACTATTTTAGGATGCAATCCAGCCGCTGTAGCAGCAACAACAACAATGGCAACAACAGCAGCAACAATAGTAGTAGCAGCAACTACAACATCAAAAGCAACAGTAGAAGCTGATTTGAGATGCCTTGCGTAAGGGGAAAATGACAGTTGAGAGTGCGGTTGCCGTTGATGTCGATGCAGTGTTAGGAGCGTTCGATGCCGATCCGTCCAACGAGCTTCCAGAGTTGGACTTAGACACTAGTGACAAGGAAGGCATGCTACGCTTGTGCCTCTCAAAATTGGAAAAGCGGCGTTGAACCCGCTCACTGCACGAAGGAGTACCAATCGACGAAGCAGGCCCAAACAACATGCCCAGGGTCACCACAGACCCGGCTTCCCTAAAGAACCAGCTGCTCCGCATGAGTCTGTGGTTGTGAGAAGGTATCCCATCTCTATCGCCAGCACGAGCTGTCCTAGCAGCTTTGCCAACAAAAAAAACTGAAGTCTGACAGGTGCTGTGATGTCCACTTTGGTGGCTTTTTCACCGACAAAGCTGCTGGGACAACTTGTGCTTGCGACGGAGACGGAAGACCTTCTCACAACCCCAAACTCATGCGGAGCAGCTGGTTCTCTAGGGAAGCGGGGTCTGTGGTTACCCTGAGCATGTTGCTTGGGCCTGGTTTGCCGATTGGTACTCCTTTGCCGTTGAGCAGGTTCGACGCCGCTTTTCCAATTGTGTAAAGCACATGCGTAACATGCTTTCCTCGTCACTGGTGTCTGAGTCCGACTCCGGACATTCGTTGGACGGGTCGGCATCGAACGCTCCTAAGACTGCATGGACATCGGTGGCAACCGCACTCTCAACTATCATTTTGCCCTTACACAATGCATCCCGGATCAGCTTCTACTGTCACTTTTGATGTTGCAGCAATTGCTACTGCTACTGCTGCTGCTGTTGCTGCCGTTGCTGTTAGTGCCACTGCAGCTGAATTGCATCCTGAAACAGTTTGAACAAATCAGCCATGTGCTTGGCCGTGTGTCAACCTGCTGGCCTGCTGCTCGTGCAGCTCTCGCAAAATGCACGCCAACGAGCCAGGGCCAGACGAGGATTCGTCCCACGTCGTGCCCGGTGTGCCGCCAATCACACCGGAGGCAGCAACGCAAGCGTCCATAGTGGAGCCGGCACTACCGACTCCGACGGGTGTGTCCTTGGGCATGGGACATCGTAGGGTGCTGCAAGTGTGCACCACTGTTGCTAAAACTGTTGTTGAGTGGTGAACGTTACCGAAACATTTTTGCAGCGTTCACCCCGTCCAAGTGGGCATGGAACGTGTGACAAGGCCTTATTTAGCTTGAAAGCTAACGTCGATGGATCCCCCACGCTGCCGAATTATTTCGACAGCCTTTCCCCCGCCCCAGTGGACGTGAGAAATGTGACGAGGCCCTTTTCAGCCTAAAAGCCGCTAATGGACCCCCCCTTCCACAGTGCCAAAAGATGTTGGCAGCATTTCCCCCGCCGAAGTAAACGTGGGAAATCTGGGAGAGGTTTTGAGGCAGTTTGTGGGTACCTGAACCACCCTCACCCAACCCAGTAAGCCCAGCTAGAAGGGGGAGGTATACGAGAGGTGATCCGAAGGCTGCTCCTGTCGTTGCTGCCGATGTTGCTGCTCCTGTTGCAGCTACTGTTGCCGTCGTCGTTGTCGCTGCAATGCGATGTCTCCTACAGTTGTGGTTGGCTGGTACTGCAACTGAGTAGCCGTCACTCCGGCTACTTCACGATGATGCGGCTGCTGACTGCTACTGCTGCACGCTACTGCACACCACTGCCGTTGTAGCCATTGCTCCGCATAGCTGCCGACAGTGTTGCTACGGCTGAGCCAATGCGGCTGCTAAGCGGCCGTCGCTGTAGTCGTTGCCTGCTGGTGCAGCTACTGGCTGCTGCTGCCGCTGCTGCTGCCGCCGCTACTTCGCGCACCTGCCATTGCCGTTGCTGCTCTGCACAGTGGTGCTACAGCTTGGCGAATGCGGGTGAGCCAATACGCCGCTGCCGCGGTCGCTGCCATTGCCGCTGCTGCTTCGCGCGACTGCTTCTACCGTTGCTAATTTGCGTAGCGGTGGATCGGCTCAATCATCGCCGCGGCTGCTACTCAGCTAGCCCTCCTAGGACTTTGCCGCGCTTCTCATGCGTAACATGAGGAGCGTGGGCTCTTCTTGCTCTAATACCAAAACAGGAATGCTCTCCCCTCTTCCCTCATGTGGCCATGTGCAGCACAATCTTGTGGTTGACGTGGGACTGATGGCGGTCAAAACGGATGAGTGTGTGGAACGTGATAGTTGTAAAAACGAGAGAGAGTGTGACTGGATGGAGCTCGCTATGCGAGCCCATCCATCGGCCACCGAGTTGGGGCTCACCGGCGCCCGCTCAAATTGCAAGGGGATAACCCCTCTCGAGTCCCACAAGTCCACAACCAAAGTTTAAGTCTAAACTATGTCTGTCCAAACTACCACAGGTTCACAGGTAGGAAAAAACTAGATCACCAAGCCACCGCAGTTCAAACATCTACAGGTATCAAAGTCGATTGTTTTGAAACAAGGTATGAGCACTCTAGGAGGGAAGCAAGCGCGGGTGGTGATGGCGGCCCTGTACCCTATGGCTGGTTTCAGTTGCTCGGCGGACTCGCATGTGCTCTCCTGTCTTCCGTACCCTCCGCCTCATTAGGAGTATGCACGGCAATGGACGTGTGCCGAGAGGTCATACTAAGTACATAATATCACCCACATGCTGACCGGTGTTTTCTCAACGACAAGCTTTCGAATTCCATTTTCTTGGTGGTGCTATGCTTGCTTGTTCTTCGCTCAGTTCCGCAGGATTTCCTTTTCTACACCTGGTACTTCTTCCACATTGTCGCTTTGACAACCGAGCAGCCAACTGTTGTACAGAAGCTTGCAGACTGTTGTGATTTGTGATGTTCGTGTACAGTTTACTGTGACCACTCGGCCGTGTCAATACTCGTGCAGATCCCTGAGGCGGGCCCTGGTGACACCGGTGCGATGACTG
Organism: Penium margaritaceum; assembly: GCA_023375785.1. NCBI lineage: Eukaryota > Viridiplantae > Streptophyta > Zygnematophyceae > Desmidiales > Peniaceae > Penium > Penium margaritaceum. Next base: position 277,732 of record SZWC01000647.1, on the reverse strand, counting down.
GCGGCGGAATACCGGCTTGGAGTTGGCCGACTACCGCTCCAGAGCCCTAGATGCTGCATGGACTCTCTATTGTCTTTTCTACAGCTTGCAGACGTCTTTCGGCGGACTGGCCATGAGCCCTATTTACATGCTTTTGCATTGTATGTCCACCGTCTGATGATGGATGCATGCATCCATCATCAGTCGTAGCGTCTGTCTTTTGATCCTGCATGTCTAGGTTCAGACGGCGTAGCATTCTGACATGTGTGCGCAGAGTTACGGCCAAAACAGTGGTTATGGACCGGTTTTAGGACAGCTCTTGGACTGCTACGTGCGACACCCGCCGTGCGCCGCGGCAGGTATTTATGCCTTGGACCTGTCATTTGTTATTCCTCTCTGCATATGCTATTGAAGCATTCTGACACTTTGTCTTGTATCTCCTAGCGAAACCCATGCCGTTGTGTGCACGACCAATGACTGTCGTCACCGTCTGACCGGGCACTGACGCCTAGTCAGCGGCTGTGTAGCTAGGAAGCTTCCACGCATTTTATCTTGGTATCAGAGCAGTGAGACAGTTCTCACTGAGCTGCACAGCAAAGACGTAGCAAAGCAGCAGCAGTGAGAGTCACCGTTGCAGCAGATTCCTTGGGGCCTGTCGGAGACAGCCTGTCGCCGTCGGCGCAGCCCTCACCCACCACGTGAGATCGCAACAGCGCTGTTGCCACCATGCTAGCAGCAGCAGCAGAGGCAGCAGCAGCAGTGTAGCAGCAACAACAGCGGTGCGTGGCGACTGTAGTGAGCGCAGCCACCATCCATAGCCGTAGTGGCAGCAGCAGCAGCGGCGGCAGCAGTAGCGCAACTGCAGCGGCGGCAGCAGCTGCGCAGCAGCAGCGGCGGCAGCAGCAACATAGTAGCAGCGGCGGCAACAGCAGCGCAGCAGCAGCAGCGGTAGCCACGGCGGCAAGAGCAGGGCAGCAGCGGCAGCAGCAGTAGCAGCACAGTAGTGGCAACAGCAGCAGCGCGTGGCGACGGCAACGAGCAGCAGCCGCACCGCGCAGCAGCAGCAGCAACAGCTGCAGCAGCGCATCTGCTGCTGCCACCGCTGCATACGCAGCTACACAGCTGCTGCTGCAGTTGACAGCACAGCTGCAGCAGCAGCTGAGCGGAAGCTGCTACGCAGCTTTCGGCGCAGCGTCCGCACAGTCGCCTCGGAGCAGGTACACGCTCGCGAAGAGTCGCGAGAAAAGAAACAAAAAAAACAAAAAAAAGGAGGAGAGGCGAGCTGACGTCAGCAATTTTGCTTGCTGACATCATCAGGTCATGCTGACGTCAGCAACCACCTACTGACGTCAGCACCATACTTAGCCAAATTTTTGGCCGGACAGTCAAACGTTGCCAGCGTTTCAACTCCTTGAGAAACGCTGACGATTCTGAAATCCAACAAACTTGACCTGTCGCCCCATACTGAGCGGCGACATGAGCCTGTCGGACAAGGAGAAGGGACCAGGCGACCCCTCCTCCTCTTCGTCTGGTGTACTGAGTCCACGCTCGCAGGCCATTGAGGACCTGCGAAGCCAGCAGGATGAGATGCGACGCCTCCAGAGAGAGCAGAGTGACACTATCCGCACGCTGACTGAGCTTCTGCGTGCTCAGTCCACGACTCCTCAGCGGGCTTCTAAGGAAGTTGCCGGTGTCACGGTCTCTACCCAGCAGTCGCCTCAGGCACCCGTGACAGGCGCTCGACCTATCCCACCACCTGCTGACCTCCTGGATGATGAGCCACTCATGCCAAGCATTACGGTTGATTCCCCGGCTCACGAGATTCGAGTTCTTCAGGAGCGCCTCCGTCAGCTGTAGATGGGCACCCGATCTCCGTTTTCCCCGATACGATCGTCACCTGACTACCCCAGTGACCATCCTCTTCTAGGAGTCTTTCCCGTCTCTCGTCCTACTCAGCCTGTGGTTGCTCTCCCCACGGAGCGGCAGCCCAAGGATTTTGAGGCACCACCTCCACGGTACATCAGTGAGGATGGCTTCGAGTGCTGGGATTGCCTGTTTCAGGTGTGGACTACTTCTAAGGGAGTGTGGCCTTACTACCACAGCCCGTACCAGCCTACAGACCCAGCACAGGTACTGACAGCAGCCTGGGCCATGCGCGGACTCCTCTACGCCATGCCACGTGAGACCGTCGTCGACTTCCGCCCCTTCCTTGGCGAGGCCGGCACAGGCACCGGCGCCGATCCCCGTGGAGGTTGGGATCCGGACTTATCCCTGCTGGCCGCAGAGATGCACGCCACTCGTGCATCACACATTCGTGCTTTCCATTCGCTCCGTCAGGGGCCTGCGGAGCCTGCAGCGGATTACTGGTGATGCGCCATGCGCATCTACACGCGCTTGGGGACCTCAGGAGGCACACAACTGTGGGCGCTTGAAAGGATTATGCTCGGAGTCCGCCTCGAGTACACCGACATCTTCACACGGTACAGCGACGCTGTCCTCGAGCCCTTCTCAGCCACTCTGCAGCTGCTTCCTTGGGCGCATCAGCTCTTCCTTCAGGTGACCTCAGCCTGCAAGGCAGCCATAGTCCATCAGGAGACTTCCCTCGCTATAGCAGCCATCGCATCACCACCATCTTCCCTCCTGCAGTCTCCCTCTTCCTCCTCCATCACTTCCTTATCTTCCTCTTCCTCTTCGACCACGTCTACACCCACGCAGACACAGGGCATTGCAGCAGCCGCCCAGAGGAAGAAGAAGAATAGGAAGCATGGATCAGGTCAGCAGCAGCCGTCATCCAGTGGTAGCAGTGGCCATTCTGTGCACTACTACAACTGTGGAGGAGCCCATCGCTACATCGAGTGCCAGCAGCCGTTTGACTGGGCGCGGATCACTCGTGGGCTCCAGGCTGCTCATGCTCTCCGTTCCACGTCTGGCACGTCACCCGCATCCTCCTCCGGACGCGCGGCGGCCACGACTGCAGCTATTCCTGCCTCCTCACCGGTGAGCAGCAGCGATCCTGACCCGCGCAACCGCACCATCGCCGAGCCTCGCCACCTTCTGGCGCTCCGCTTTCAGGGAGGTGCGAGTGTGTTGCCATCGTCGGGTGGTTCACAGACTGTTTGTTCATTTGTTCCTGTGGCTCGTGACGACACGTGTGGGGGAGCACAGTCTGCATGTGATGATGATGGGCCTGACTGCACCGAGTGGATTCATCAGTCTCATCTTTGTGCTGTGCGTCGTTCCTCCCCACTGATGGCTCAGCGTTCCTCTGATGCCGAGTGTTCCACTGCTTGTTGTACAGTGACGTCCACCAGCCGTGACTCCGGTGGCACTTGGATCATCGATTCTGGTGCCACCCATCACATGACGTGCCGTCGTAGTGACTTTGTTGTTCTCGGTCCTGTCACATCTGTCCGTTCCGTTCGTACAGGGTCTGGTCAGTCCTTGCCAGTCCATGGTGTTGGGGTTGTATGCTTCGATGGTCCATCTGGCCCCTTCTACCTTTTCGACGTGTTGTTTGTGCCTGATCTTGAGCTCATCTTGCTCTCTGTGCGTGCGTGCACCTTGATGGGTTTCTCTGTGGAGCATACCGCTGATTCAGCGACTGTGACTGCTACTGACACCCGTAGTGTCGTCCTGCGAGCTTCAGTCATAGATGATCTGTATCGCATCGCTCGGCCCTCCTCCCCTTGCTCTTCCTCTTCCTCTGGTCGTATCTTTGTCACTGGTATTCTATCTCCGGAACACCAGAGGTTGCTTCATCGCCGTCTGTGTCACGTGGTCTCCGACATTGTGTCGAAGCTCATTCGGACACAACCCGCTCTCGATCTTGACGTGGCTTCTTTCGAGAAGCCACCCAAGACTGACTGTCTTTTTTGCGCTCAGGGGAAGATGCACCGGTGCACCTATCTTGACTCTCGTTCCCGAGCGCTTAGGCCTCTTGAGTTGGTTCACTCAGACCTTCTCGGCCCTCTCCCGATCGAGTCCGTGTCCGAGAGGGGCCGGTATGTTCTGACTCTCACTGATGACTTCACCCGGATGCAGTGGGTCTACAGCCTGCGTCAGAAGAGCGACGCCGCCCTTGCGGTTCAACTCTGGGTAGTGATGGCTGAGCGTCAGTCCCGCCACACGCTACATACCTTTCGCTCGCATCGCGGCGGCGAGTTCCTTAGCGAGATGGACTCCTTCTTTGCTGAGCACGGGATTTTTCACCAGGTTTCCGCCCCTGCTACCCCCCAGCATAACGGTGTATGTGAGTGCTGGAACCGCACCATGGACGATGCGGTTCGTGCCATGCGGTCTGAGTGCGGTCTCCCGGAGTCTTTTGTCTTTAAGGGTTTTGCTTACATGACTTGGGTCTGGAACCGCCTCCTGCACGGTCCGCTTCCGGACCATATTACACCATACGAGCTCTGGTTTGGACACCGTGCTGACCTTCGCCTCGCTCGCGTCTGGGGCTCCCTGGCCTCCGTGTGGTACACCGAGGACCAGCAAGGGTCCAAGGTCTCACCTCGGGGCCTCTTGTGTGCCTTCATAGGCATTTCCCCTCGGTCGAAGGCCTGGCGCTTCTGGGACCCTACTCGTCGTCACGTCATTGAGTCCCGTGACGCCCTGTTTTTCGAGTCTCTCACCTACCGTGACTTGACTTCGATCACAGCACTCTCCGCCACCCATGTTCCTTCTTGTGAGGGTTCTCGGCGGATGGGGGAGACTTCCACGCCAGCGAGCACCTCTCATCAGGCTTCTGTGTCCGCTCGAGCCCCCTCTCGGTATCCGGCCCTTGATGATCCGGCACTGAGGCGTGTGCACTTGCCACGCAGAGTTCTCCCTCTATGGCGCCCGACCCGGGCACACTGAGGGAGGCTCTCTCATCACAGGATGCTGACGCTTGGCGTGCTGCCTGGGAGGATGAGCTTCGCGCTATTCGAGAGCACAGAGTCTACGAGCTTGTCGACCTTCCTCCTGGGAGGAAGGCTATTCAGGTCAAGTGGGTCTTTCGTAAGAAGGTGAAGCCGGATGGCTCACTGGAACGCTAAAAGGCCCCCTTGGTCGTCAAGGGGTACTCTCAGATTGAGGGAGTCGATTACACCCACACTTTTGCATGACCTCAGCTCGAGCTCTGTTTGGTGTAGTGGCTCAGCATGATTGGGAACTGCACCAGATGGATGTAAACAATGCGTTCCTCCATGGCTCTCTAGATGAGGAGATTTACGTGGCTCAGCCACCGGGCTTTGAGGATGGTGACAAGGTCTGGCGCTTGCGCAAGTCCTTGTACGACCTCAAGCAGTCTCCGCGGTGTTGGAACCGGGAGATCACCGGCACTTTGACTCGTGCAGGATACAAACAGAGTGAGGCAGACCCCTCTCTTTTCATCCTACCGACACCCGAGCGGTTCACCGCCATCCTGGTCTATGTTGATGACCATCTGATCGCGTCTCCGTCCCTGGAGGCCGTGAAGGAGGCCAAGGCTGTCCTGTAGACTGCCTACAGGATGAAGGACCTCGGTCCTGCATCGGTGTTTCTCGGTATGGAGATCGTGCGAGATCGCAGACATCGGACACTGTTGTTGCATCAGGCCCGATACGCACGAGTCGTGGGGGAGCGCTTTAGCGATCTCCTTAGTGCAGTGCCCTCCACTTTCACACCTCTTACACCCGATGGGGAGGATGCCCTGAAGGTGGATGACCCTACATAGCTGGGGGAGACAGTGGACGTGACCTTGTACCTCCGTCTCATCAGATCTTTGATGTACCTGGCCACTACCGCGCGTCCTGACATCGCGTTCGCCGTCAACCTCCTCGCTCATGTTTTGCAGGCTCCACGTGTGAGAGCCCTTCATGCGGCTGTGCGAGTGGTGCGATACGTGGTCTCCACGCCGTACCTCGGACTCTGTTTTCGTCGACAGTGTTCGGTGGTCCTTGACGGCTACACTGACAGTGACTGGGCTTGGAGCCCAGATGGGCGCAGCCAAACTGGCTACGTGTTTCTGCTCGGTGGTACCGCTCTGTCTCGGCGAAGCGGGAAGCAGGGCTGCATCGCACGTAGTTCGTCGGAGGCAGAGTTCGTTGCTTTGGGCGCAGGGGCTGCTGAGGCAGTATGGCTGCAGCGTTTGTTTCTTGAGCTTAGGCAGTCAGTAGCCGCCATTGTGCTGCGTTGCGACAACTTGAGTGCTCTCGCCATTGCGGAGAACTCCGGTGTCTTTCATGCTCGCACAAAGCACATTGCGGTTGAGCATCACTTCGTTCGTGATCTGGTGGAGCGACACGTGATCTCCGTCCTGTGGGTTGGCACTGACATGCAGCGTGCTGATTCCTTGACGAAGGCACTAGCTCGCGAAAAGTTCCTGGTGGCCATTCGTTCTGTTGGGCTTCGCCCCATGCCTGAGGGTGGTTGAGTGTGGGATATGCGTCTGTGCCTCATCTGTTTGTGTCACTCACTATTGTGTTTGTACCAGTGCTGCACGTGTATGGACATGCGTACCATCGGGTCATGGGGGAGTGTTGTGATTTGTGACGTTCGTGTACAGTTTACTGTGACCACTCGGCCGTGTCCATACACGTGCAGATCCCTGAGGCGGGCCCTGGTGACACCGGTGCGACGACTGGCGGCGGACTACCGGCTTGGAGCTGGCCGACTACCGCTCGAGAGCCCCAGATGCTGCCGGGACTCTTTGCTGTCCTTTCTACAGCTTGCAGGCGTCTTTCGGCGGACTGGCCATGAGCCCAATTTGCATGTTTTTGCATTGTATGTCCACCGTCTGATGATGGATGCATGCATGTGACCAGTCGTAGCGTCCATATTTTGATCCTGCACGTCTAGGTTCAGACGGCGTAGCATTCTGACATGTGTACGCAGAGTTACGATCAAAACAGTGGTTTTGGGCCGGTTTTAGGACAGCTCTTGGACTGCCGCGTGCGACACCCGCCGTGCGCCGCGGCAGGTATTTTTGCCTTGGACCTGTCATTTGTTATTCCTCTCTGCATATGCTATTGAAGCATTCTGACATTTGGTCTTGTGTCTCCTAGCCAAACCCTTGCCGTTGTGTGCAAGACCTGCGACTGTCGTCACCGTCTGACCAGGCACTGACGCCTAGTCAGCGGCTGTGTAGCTAGGAAGCTACCACACATTTTATCTCAGACATGTGTTGCTGTTTCGCACCTATCGGATGGACTTTACGCACTTCCATTCGCAGTTCATTCCCCTACTTGCCTTGACCACTTCTCTAGTTTATCAAGCATACTTGCACCATCCCTCCATTATTCCCAATGTGTTTTTGTGCCACGTTGTCTCGTGCAACATGCTCTTCTGTGAAGTTGCTAGACAAGATGGTGGTCTCATTCGTGCCAAGGCTTGGCCTGTAATGCATTGTAATGTTGTGCATAAAATCTGACGAGTTAAACGACATGATTGAACTACTTGACCCGCAGGTCTCTCCTTGGACTGTGCTGAAAACCCTCTGGTGAAAGCAACATCTGGCAACTGTTAGAATGAGGCCTCGCAATAATTCCCCATACATAACTCAGGCAAACACATGAGGCAGCCTCTGCCTCCAGGCAGTCATGGGAAGGCACCAGTTGCACGGTCCAAACACATCTCATGGCGAACGGATTCGGAGCAGCGCAGTCTCTGGCATGCACGAATCGACATCCCAGCAGCTGCAGGCTGCGCCACCTCTTTGCTATGGCCTCCAGAGCCTGGCATGAACTCGCTTTGACTGGAGGAGCATTCAAACCCCAAGGCACGCAACTTGCTTGACGGCCTCAAACGGGGCTCAGCCTACGCCGTTCAGGAGAAGAAGGAGCTGAAGAGACTTGAAGCTTGGGAGGGCGGAGGGACTTCTGGCAACTTTGGAGGAGGGGGTGGAGGTGGGAGGTCGGGGAGTGGCGGAGGCGGAGGCAGATGAGCCTTGAGGTTGGAGAGGGCCGATGGCTTGTTGGAGTCATTCGCCGCGGGCCTGCCACCGCTCCCACTGCTGCTGCTGCTGCCGGTGGTGGTGGTGGTGGTGGTGGTGGTGCTGCTGCTGCTGTGGTGCAGGTCATGGACATGGGCAGTGCACAAAGAGAAGATGTTGCCCAAGCAATTCTGCATGCAGCGTAGGAGGTGCTGCCAAATGGCAAGAGATTGCAGCCTAGCAAACTACACGGACAGAAAAGCCATGTAATGGGCAGGAGGAGAAAGAAGCATTCTGCGGCATGCAGAGGCGTACAAGCACTTGGTGGCGTGCTGGTTGTTCCTAAAGCCACTGAGGGTGTCAAAAACAATGCTGCAGTTGGTCACCCAGCTGCTGTCCTGCTTCCTGGCTAGCAAGGTGCTCTACTGCCACTGCCACTGCGACAGCTGCCACCTCCACCAACAACGTTGCTGTCAGCGCCGCCGCAACGCGTCAACTGAAACTGCTACCGTTACCATTGCCACCGCCCCCACTGCTCCCACAAGAGAGCGCATTCACTCGTCGTCATTGCTGCCATTGTTGCCTTTGCCACTGTCGGTCCTGCGGCTGCCGCCGCCGTTGCCCACTGCCGCTGCCAACGTGATCATCGTCATTGTCCTTCTCGTCTTCCTCTTCGTCTTCTTCTTCTTCTTCTTCTTCTTCTTTTTCTTCTCCTCCTCCTCCT
>SZWC01000647.1:205778-247637 GCA_023375785.1 Penium margaritaceum | reverse complement strand
GGGGGGGGGGGTCTTGCTGCCTGGATAGAACGACGCAGTATGCATGCGACTCACGCCAACTAACGTTTTATGGGTTAGTTGGCTACACCACTCGCAGAACGGATCCGATGCGTCGCGAAATTGCGAGAGGAAGAGTCACCTCTGTCGTACCTCTTCGTATCGTATCTCGTGGAGATGCGTGACGACGCTGGTGCCGGTCTCACGGTTGCCGCTCGTCGACTTGCACCTGCACAGCCCTGAGTAGCCTACAGCGTTGGCGCGTTTGCGCCTGTAATGTCGTGTTTCCGCCGCCTCAGCCGCTGACGACCCGCGTGCAGCACGAGCGCGACATCGAGGTCGTCCGTGTCACACGGACCACGTGCGATGGACGACGCCTTACCTTAAAAAGGGGAAACGGGCGAAGCTTTTCTAAAACCTGCACGAACCCTTACTCTGGAGGTCCGTTCAAAGATTGCACCGTACTCCCCGCGAGCGTTAATCGTTAGTTCACGGACTGGGCATCATCATCCGCGATGTTGTCGAGCTGAAAATATCAGGCTGCCCAGCTCTAGGGAGCGTGTGGGACCACCCCAACAAGGAGACCAAAAAAGGCCGAGAACAAAACAATCGGACACTCATTCCATGTAGACTACAACTGCCCGCGGCTGGATGGGCGTGATTAGGAGGTTTTTGCTTTTCACCCCTTGCAGAAGTCCAGGGCGCGAATTTCCATCCGGACTCGTCATTCCGTTCGCCTCTTGTGTTCCGTGCCTCGGACCCATTCGACTAGTCGAGACCAGTCCAGTCTAACTACAGGTTTGCTTCATCCCCGGGCTGGGCCGTCTCGCGGACCGGTGACCTAGCTTGGAGAACGTTCTTTGTTTCGAGGATGGGGACTCGACAAATGAAGTAAAGCACGTAAATCGTGCTACTTGCGCGAGGTGGAGGATTGAATGGATCCGCACCTGCACTACCCACCACTGAAGCCGACGGATTTAAGCATGTCCACCAAAGTTATGTGGTGATAAGGCTTTTGACGCCCATCCAGCCGAAGCCAATGTGCTCCAGATCTCCTTCCAAACCTAAGTTTTCCGCACGAATGAGGTTTTTGTGCATTGTGGCCGACCGGTTTAAACAACACTATCTAATACAACAGGATTAGAAGTCGGATATTCATAATTCCTTCTACAAAATTCTGACTGGCGTTCAATCCACGCCATGCCCTTAATCGGTTTTGGAATGAAAGCAGATATTAAAAACTAATGAAATACAGGGTGAGGCTGGTTGCGGTATGGTTGAACGAGTTCAACCATCATTCTCGCAAGTGCTGTCCGTGAGGTTTTCGACTTGAACGTTGTCGAGGCAGTCCAACTTGACCCTCCACGATTCTCCGTCCGGATGGGGTTCCGTCAGCTCCTGTTCAACTAACTTAGCGAGTCTCACTCAGAGCACCAATTATCGGACGATATCGTTTCAACCAAAAACCTTCAACCAATCAACGTGAAGCATCGATAATTGAAAGTTTGATGCCAGTCCTCGGTAGCTGAGTCGACCTTTGGACATGACTAAAAGCATAGGACTCATGACCGGCTTTCTGAGTGAGACGAAATCTGTGTTCAACTTGTGGACCCACAAAGTCCTCAACTGTGTTGAGCAAAGCCTGTGTCCGGTAGCGTTCTACCACCGATTCCAACCGCAACCAGCCTCACCCACAGTTCTACGACTGATTAAGCTCAACCAAACATCCTCCACTGTCGATCCTGCCCCTTGGTTGAGAAACATTTACTTACAGCCCATAACATTTCATTTTTTCTTTATTCTGCATCCTGATTGGGGCGTTCCCAGACGCGCCCCTATTGACCCAGGCCTTGAACCGGCGTCCTGCGACTGAGGTCGATCAAACCAGAGCCTGCTGCAAACCTCTTTTTGGCGGCTGGAGGGGTGCAAGCTCTCATGCGACATCGCCCACTGCATGCAAGGAAGCCCTGAAGGCGGCGAAAGCGACAGTAGAATCGATTTTTTGCCGCTGATTCATCTCGGCTGTATTCGTGCTGGTGCTGGCTCAGTGCAAGGAGCGAAGTTTCGGAAGTCCTTTGAGAAATGTTCAGGCAAGAGTCGGGCTGGAAACACGCTGTGAAAACCGTGAAAATGGGGGAGGACGGACCCGATCAATTTCTTTACTCATCTAGCAGTACCCAGTTGATCGTGTCTAAGGTAGAATACGTTAACGTAGTTCTTGTGGTTTTTAGGTGTGACCACAGATCTGAAGCGACAAATGTTGCACACTACGATAGACGCTTGCGGCTGTCAGCGTCATTCACGTCATTCCGAGGAAGCCCTTCACACAAGTGGCATGCTCTCCCGCTCAGATGCATGGCTGAGGTCCTTGTCCTCCGCCGAAACGACCACCCAAAAGTGTTCACGCGGAAGCGAACGCAAACTGAGAAATCGAGAAAAATAGACCACCAAGAACCTCAAATATCAGCAACAGGACGTAGCGCCACTCAGCCCAGTGGGTCAAGCGGATACTCCTCGAGGGTGCCACGGCATTGGCGCGAGGGACAACTATCGGACACTTTCCCAATAAGGTAAATTACAATCCATTTCTACAGGGATTGCCCTTTTCGTAACGCCTGGCGATATTGAGCCAGTCCATTCAGTCGGCCAGTCCATTCTCTACTTCAGGGATGAACACGTTTACAAGCGTTGAGTTTTTTTAACCTCTGGTTGTAATTAGTCTCCAAGTGTATTAGGCTGATGAACCCAGTTAATGTGTCAAGACATTCTAGAAGGACAAAAAAATAGCTAAAAAACATAAAAAAAAATCATTCAAATTTAAATCAAATATATAATTGAATAAATGCAAGTTATTTCCAACCTTGGCCATTCATGGATTGTAGAAACCATATCATGATGAGGATGTCGAGGTCCTAGATACATTGTGAAAATTAAAAAAATCTATCAATCTTAATCTTGATTCATATTGAAATATTAGTAACAACGTACCATTGCAACCGTAAATGGTATTTACCTCCCAATCCACGCAACCCCCTCCCTCCCCCTCCCTCCCATTCTCTCACAATTGCATGAGAATCTTTTTCTCTTTCCCCTCTCCTCTTTCAATTTCACTAGCTCTCTTTCAATTTACGCTATTGTTACGTCCCTGGCGTACACAAGGCCCTCAACTCCGCGAGTGGGTATTTTTATCGTTGTATTCATGGCCCATGGCTCATGAACTTTGGGATTTTCCGCCGTTCGGCCGAGGGATTTTATTCCAGCTGCCCCAGCCTCCTGCGTTCTATTATACAAGTTTCCGACAACCTTGAGCACCTTCCAAAAGGTCGACAGAAGTGTCGCAGACTATGTCAGTGTTTTCATTTTGTTTGTCCACTTCTCAACGACGCTAGACTTTTACAAAAAAGTATCTTGATATTCTTGAAGCCCCCCAAGTTCTCAGCGCAGCTTCTCCAAGCATCCACCCACGACGCTGTTGGTTTGTGAACGACAGATACGTAGTGACCTCTAGCCTCGTTGCACACTCACCCCACTAATGCAGGTGACAGATGATGGACAGACGTTGGCGCCGACACCACAGCATCTTTCGTGGTGACACGTGCACAGGATGTGGCGCCATGATCATCGTAATTGTTGCTCATGATCATCATCACCTGAACACTAGGTTTCCTAATGCTACTATGTTTTGGGGGGGGGGGTGAGCACCCGGGTTCACTCATAGATGTGTTTGGCAAGCCTGCAGAATATTGAGGCCAGCAGGTTCGAGATCGAGGCCTTTCAGTGCCTCGAAGTGCAAGCGAGGAGGAGCTCGCTGCTCCCCGCTCGTCACCTTCTAACCCGCTCGCCAGTACTACTGTCACTTGTTACTTGCGTTTAGACTCTCGCTTGCGCATGGAACTCTGTGAATGGTGCTCAACCTGTCTTTGTACCCGCCCCACATTGTTCCATTATCACCTCACACCTTAGCTCGCTTTCCACTGGTATCACCCATGTCGCACAGCCGATGCACACAAGCACAATCGTATAGGCATCACATGTATCACAAGGCGCGACTAACGGCTTTACACACGCACAAAACAAACATTCACCCAGGGTCATCACGAGGACACAACAGTCCCACTCCATGCACGGCTGCCTTGAAGACATTGCTGCTGAGTGCCTTCGTCAAGAAGTCAGCTATTTGCTGTCGTGTATCGACCTAAACGATCCGGACATCACCTGCAGCAACGCACTCACTCACAAAGTGATGCTCAACATTGATGTGCTTCGTGGGTGTGTGATGCATGCCATCATGCTTGGCAATTGCTTTGGTGCTTTGGTTGTCACAGCGCAACGTGATGCAACGGATCGGAACACGTAGTTGCTGAAACAAACGACACAGCCGAACACTCTCACACGTGCCTGCACCAAGAGCAACATACTCAGCCTCACTAGTGCTGCGTGCTACATGGCCTTGTTTGCCACTTTTCCACGACAAAGCGGTTCCTCCGACAAGGAAAATATGGCCTGTGCGGCTGCGAGCATCTGTGTCATGGGCCCAGTCGCACATCGACTACAACTGACGGTTGTGCCCGATAGCACAAACCGGTCAGGGCAGTTGAGAGGGCGTATACTACAACACGCAACGGAGCCTCTAGGTTTCGTGCCTAAGGACACTGAGAGAACTGGGCCAAGAAGTTTTCAGAGAAGGCAACATCTGCTCTAGTCGTTGTCGCCAGGTACATGAGTGACCCAATGACGCACAAATACTCTGTGACGTCGACTGCCTCCCCCAGCTTAGACACGTCCAGTGTCTTCAGCAACCTCTGCTCAGCTCGAGTCATTGGCGTCGACGCTGTGGGTGTGGACTCGAGCAAGGAGGCAAAGCGCTCCCCGAGACTGCGAACATACGCAGCCTGATGAACATGAAGAGTGTGACGTAAACGGTTGCGCTCAAGCTCCATGCCCAAGAAGACACGAGCAGGTCCAAGGTCTTTCATCTTATGCGTGGAATGCAGGAGGTTTTTCACTAGGTGATGCTATTAGCAGGTCGTCCACATAGACAAGGACAGCCACGAACGGCACAGAGGGTGGAGTGACAAAGAGTGAAGGATCCACCGTACTGCGCAGATACCCTCCTTTCTCGAGGGTGGACGTGATCTCGTGGTTCCAACACCGAGGCGACTGCTCCAGGCCGTAGAGGGCCTTCTACAGCTACCAGACTCTGTCAGTGCCGTCGGAGAAGCGTGGAGTCTGGACCATGTAGATCTCCTCATCCAGCTGTCCATGTAGGAACACATCGTTTACGTCCATCTGCTCCAGCTCCCAGTCGTGGTGGGCTACAAGGCTCAGCAACGCTCTGGCGGTATTGTATCGTCCGACCGGCGCAAATGTTTTGTCAAAGTCGACGCCTGGGACCTGGGAGAACCCCTTCGCCGTGAGTCTTGCCTTGTACTTATCCAGTGCACCATTGGTTTTGTACTTTTGTCGGAAGACCCATCGAGCGTCAATGGCTTTGCGACCGGGCGGCAAGTCAACTAACTCATAGACGGCGTGGTCATCGAGAGCGTTCAGCTCATCACGCATGGCGGTTTCCCTCTGCTGGACGTCAGTGGACGCGCGTGCTTGACGCACCGTGGTTGGCTCAGGTGGTAGGGCTATGGTGGTGGACGCAACGTTACATTCTGCAACACTGCTTGAAACAGCCACCTCCAATGCGTGCGCATGCTCCAAGGCCAGAAGAGCATACCCAACAGCAGAGCTGGGGTGGACAACTCCTGTGGCCAAGCCCAGGGCATCCATGCCAGTAGGAAGGGTAGACTGACTAGTCTGAGACTACGCGCGGTGTGCTGGGGCCATGGTGCGAGAGCATTGAGGGAGCACACAAAGGCTCCCACCTCGGACAAAAGGGGAGACTGCAGCGGGGCCAGTGGCGGCAAGTGGCAGAGGTGGAGCGACCGCATGGGGAGAAGAGACGGATGAGGTGGCCACCAAGTGCGTGATCGGACTGGACGGAGAAGCAGGTGGGGAGACAGCATATGAGTGGACAAGGTCTGTGACAGGTGAGGACGGGACTGTGGAGGAGCTGCTAGTGGATGGAGACACACTGGTTCCGTGATCGGACGAAGAGGACTGCAACAAGGATGAAGGCTGTGGTGCAGCAACAGGGACTGCGGGGGTGGCAGGACCGACTACCCCCCCCAGCCGAGAGAGAGGCAGAAGAGAGGAGGCAGGTGGCAAGCGACCGAGGTCACGAAGGAAGACTGACTCGAAAAACAGGGCATCGCGGGATTCCATGACGCGCTGACGGATAGGATCCCAGAAACGCCAGGCCTTAGACTGGGAGGACACGCCCAGAAAGGGACACAGACGGCCACGAGGGGACAATTTGCTGTCACGCAGATCCTCGGGGAGCCTGACAGACGCAATGCTCCCCCAGACACGAGCGAGACGAAGGTCAGCACGAGTGGCATACCAACGCTCAAAGAGAGTGACCGTATGAGGGAGAGGATCATGAGGAACGCGGTTCCAGACCCACGTCATGTAGCTCATTGCCTCAAGGGCAAAAAACGGGGGAAGACCGTCAGCCAGCGTCCGATTTCAATGCTCGGAGACGCTGTTTTGCTGGGGTGTGTATGGAGCAGAGGTCTCCAAACACACCCCACGGGACTCAAGGAAGCAAGCGGTGGGACCAAGAAATTCACCACCACGGTCGCTACAAAAGATGTGCAATGACCGCTGACAGGCTCGTTCAGCCTGAACAAGCCAGGACTCGACGACAAAGCAAACGTCGCTCTTCTGACGAAGGGCAAACACCCTGCAAAACCGGGAAAAATCATCGGTGAGGCATAAGACATAGCGACCGACGTCACCTAGGAGGTCATGGGGCAAGGGACCCATGACATCCGCATGGACACGATGGAGCGGGTGGGAGGACTGAGAGTCAGACGGAGAAAAAGGGGAGCAATGCATCTTTCCTTGCGCACAATCAAGATAGTCACTGGGGCAAGGGGTAGCTTAAGACACTGGACGTGTCTAAGCTTGGGGAGGCAGTCGACGTCACAGAGTATCTTCGCGTCATTGGGTCACTCATGTACCTGGCGACAACGACTAGAGCAGATGTTGCCTTCTCTGTGAACTTCTTGGCCCAGTTCTCTTTGTGTCCTCGGGCACGAAACCTAGAGGATCCGCTGCTTGTTGTCATATACGCCCTCTCCACTACCCGGACCGGTCTGTGCTATTTGGCACAACCGTCAATTGTAGTCGATGGCTACACAAACAGCGACTGGGCCCATGACATAGATGCTCAGAGCCGCACAGGCTTTTCTTGTTGGAGGAACCGATGTGTCGTGGAAAAGTGGCAAACAAGGCTGTGTAGCACGCAGCTCCAATGAGGCTGAGTATGTTGCTCTTGGTGCTGGCACGTGTGAGAGTGTTTGACTGTGTCGTTTATTTCAGCAACTGCATGTTCCCATCCGTTGCATCATGTTGCGCTGTGACAACCAAAGCACCAAAGTAATTACCGAGCATGATGGCATGCATCACACACGAACGAAGCACATCAATGTTGAGCATCACTTTGTGCATGAGCGCGTTGCTGCAGGTGATGTCCGAATCGTTTGGGTGGATACACAACAGCAAAGAGCTGACTTCTTGACGAAGGCAATCAGCATCAATGTCTTCAAGGCAGCCGTGCATGCAGTGGGACTGTTGTGTCCTCGTGATGACCATGGGTGAATGTTTGTTTTGTGCGTGTGTAAAGCCGTTAGTCACGTCTTGTGACACATGTGATGCCTGTACGATTGTGCTTGTGTGCATCGGCTGTGGGTCATGGGGGAGTGTTGGTTTGTGAACCACTGATGCGTAATGACCTGTGGCCTCGTTGCACACTCACCCCACTGATGCAGGTGACTGATGATGGAGAGATGTTGGCGCCGACACCACAACATCTTTTGTGGTGACACGTACACAAGATGTGGCGCCATGATCATTCTCATTGTTTCTCATGATCATCATCACCTGAACACTAGGTTTCCTAGTGCTACTATGTTTAGAGGGGGGGTGAGCACCCGGGTTCACTCATAGATGTGTTTGGCAGGCCTGCAGAATATTGAAGCCAGCAGGTTCGAGATCGAGGCCTTTCAGTGCCTCGAAGTGCGAGCGAGGAGGAGCTCGCTGCTCCCCGCTCGTCACCTTCTCAACTGCTCGCCAGGACTACTGTCACTTGTTACTTACGTTTTGACTCTCGCTTGCACATAGAACTCTGTGAATGGTTCTCAACCTGTCTTGGTACCCACCCCACATTGTTCCATTCTCACCTCACACCTTAGCTTACTTTCCACAGACGCAACCTCACACGCGTCGCTCAACTTGGGCGCTCAAGACCTGACATATGCCCCTTTCTCATTCTCATCGTTGTATACATGTACTCCACGAACTCGATACTTGTCACCAAAGTATAATCAATGATCAATGCAATGTAATAAGCACACATTTTTCCATTTTCCCCAAGTTCCGGATCGTCGTTTGTCCCACACCTCATCATTGTGAACCACCTTTGTGTCGCTTGGCATGACAACTACAGCCGTGGCAAGGGGTGAGTGAACATTTCCATCTTCACCATGTTGCTACTAACATGTGCTAGATCATAGCAATGTGACTTCTCAAAGTGCCTTAAGCATGGAGGCACAAAGACGCCATGGAAATGGAGCAACCCACACTTTGGTTTGGTAGTGGAAGTGAGTTACAAGATATTACGAGGCGGCGTGGTGATGGATGCAAGTCAAACAAGGCACCCACGCAAGTGGCTTGCGCGGGGCTTGATCACCATCCTGGGATCGAAATCCACCTTTCATCAGCATGTCAGCGGCAGTTTCTCACATATTGGAATAAACGAGATGTGTGGTTCCGTGAAAATAGCAACCCGGCTGCACACGCACGACCTAAAACGATCAACCACATTGACCACGAGCGTATGTGTACACATCCACTCTCTCGTGTTCTGTCTCCATGCTTATAAAATGAAAAGAACGTAGGTTTTGCTCATCAAGAATTCCCATTTATCACACGTGTCCAAGCGGAAGCGGTAGTATGGGACCTGACCACAGTTGTGTGGGTCCTGGAAGGCCGAGTCATATCTCGTGCAAGTTTCAAAAGCTGTAGCAGCACGCCAAGGAGGTTAATCACAGAGAAACAAATGAGCAGTCAAGAGAAGGGAAAGGATAGGAGCAGGTGGCAACCTCCTATCCTGTTGGAAAACATGTGTTAGCCGATAGCCCAGTTAAACATCTCACAACCCCATATACAACCATTCTTGAGATCGCAATATTCGACAAGGGATCAAAGGAAGGACCAACCAACAATACCGCTATGGATTTAATTTAAAGGCGATATAAGTTGTAAAAGGATATGAGCACTACTGGATGGAGGAGCTTCTCACTACTTGTCAAAACAATGAGATGGCTTGGAGGTTGCGTTAACAGACTAAAGCAGGGGTGTTTGAAGGAAATAGTATGGATGTACAACAGAAAGCTTCTAAGCGTAAACTAGCAAAATACATGATGCAATAGTTTCGGAGAATCTGCCGAATGGAAAACCAGAAACTTCTTCATGGGTGAGATACGTTTTTCCGATACACTAGGAATGTGGACTAGGTAACGACGGAAATTACACGAGAATAAATGGTAGAAAGCAAGACTTGTTTCTGACACCACAACTCAAAAGACTATGGCGGTTATGGGAAATACCCTACTGCTCTTGGATTTCGATATTAATGGTTTTTCAAGTTGATTGAATGCCATACACTTTTTCGTTCAATGAATTCTACATACCATATAAATAATTGAACTTGAATTTCATGTGAAAGTCTAAGGGATTTCAAACTTCAATGGTGTTTTTCTCCATATAAAACGTTGAAATCAAGGTAACATTTGATGCAGATTCGATCATTAAGGACTACCAAAATAATTCAAACCTGAAAAATCTCGTCTAATTCATAGATTTTATAATTTGCAATTTTCCATTCGTTGAAATCCAAGAGCAGTAGGGTAGTACAGTTGGAAGCCACGAAGAAAATTTCAAGCATAAGTTCATAAGATGTCTTGATGTTATCAAGCGGTACCTTGAATGTGGAGATTAAGGGTGGCTAATTCACCTGGAACCAGGGAAATTAAAAGATATCAGAACTACAGAAACACTATAAAAAACATCACAGATCTTGAGAGTTGAGAAGTTTGGAGACATTAGGAGGCGTTTGAGCCATTCTCCAAGGAGCCCAAAGGGATTCATTTCCTTGAACTTTCCTAATAACTACCTTCGTTATGCTCTGGCCCTAGCATTTGTCTTGCAATTGGCAGATACAACATATGACTACATCATTTCCATTGACGCGTCCAATCTAGCAATTGGAGCCATTCGTTTCATTGCGCGCAGTAGCATGAGATCGGTTGCGGCATCTGGAGGTGGACGAATGTAAAGTTCCTCCAACCCATGCTCTGCCGCCCAGGATAAGAAGATGTCCCTCCATGCCAGGTAATCCCTTGTCCCAAGCTGCGGAGGGGACAGTTCCTTTTGGCCTCATCCAAGCTGCGCCATTACGGCAGTAGTGAGGGTGACATTAGGAACGTTGCCACCACTACCGACGTTGCCGGCACTGCCGGCACCTCTGTTTGTCCCATCTACCTCGCTCATGATGCTTGGGAAGTGGGTCCTGTGGTCTGCCTAGCTCCGGACGGTGCTGGAAGTGACCAGGAAAATTTCGGCAGCAATTCGCCGGGCCCACTTTGGGCCCAGTTTTCTGCCGAGAGCCCGGAGCTCTATGGGGAAGCCGCCAGAGACGTCCTGAGACCCTGCAAGTGCGATCCCGCCCCCCCCAAACCCTTTGCCCACCCTCAGAACCATAGTTGGGCACCTTGGGGAGGCCCTTGGTGTGACGTGAAGCCTCCTTTTGGCGGCGGCTCTTTGTCCCAGACTTCCACTACGTGCGCGAAGCCCTGCTAGGGCTTGCGCGCCCCCTTGGGGCTCGATCGAAGCCCTAGATCTGCTTCGCCGCCCTGTAGAAGCCCGCCGACCCTAGCTGACGTGGCGTCCAAGTGGCGGCCGCCCCTTTTTTCAACTCCTACGGTCGGCTCTCGTCCTCCTCAGGCCCAGAAGGCAGCTCTCATACCATGAGAATAACCATACAAATTGAATGGGACCAACGGCACTTCGTTTCGTTAAGTGTGGAGCACGAGAGCTCCAAAACCCTAGTGCAAAGTCACAAATTTGCTACAAGTGCTCTAGTAACAACTTGGCCCCTTGTTAGGGGTGAGACTCGCTAGTCAAGTCTCACCCATCGGCGGCGAGCTTCGCTCGCCGCCGCTCGACGGGGTGCGAGGGCGAAATCGCCCTGTGTGCCCAGAAAAGGTGGGATTGCACCTACGAAGTCACATACTAGGTCAGAAATTAGGAAACCTAAACTAGACCTACAAAGATGCAAGTTGGGGTCTGATCTAGGTCGCGCATCACAGTGAGCACAGTATGCCACATGAACCGCAAGGACACAAATAGGTCTGCTAGCGGGGGCAGGCAAGGGTCGACGGCCGGCGGAGTGCGTGAGACAAGGGAGCAACGCCGCCACGTGACAGGCTTGGCAAGCACGTGTCTCCGCTATTAGCGTGGATGACCACCGACCGCCGATTCCTCATGCACTGCACACCCGAGGGCACATACGCACGAATATATATATACAGAGGGTTATCACGCCCCCTTGGCGGAGGGTGTTGCAGGCATGCAACCAAGCAGATGGAGTTGAGACATAAGGGAGGATGATGGAAGTCCCTTAGTGAGAAAGTCAGCGAGTTGCTCACTTCCAGGCACTGCGCACACTTGGACAATGTCTGCTTCAACTACTTCTTGGACAAAGTGATGTTCAACGCCTATGTGCTTAGTGCGTGGGTGTAGTACACCGTCATTTGCCATGATGTGATGTGCAGCAGAGCAATCACTGTACAGTGGTACGGCCCCCACAACCATGCCCAGCTCCCCCAACAGTCGTTGTAGCCAAGTTGCTTCACATGCGGCTTCTCCCAATGCCATGTATTCTGCTTCAGCCACACTACGTGCAACACATGACTGCTTTGCACTGCGCCATGACACAGTGGTGCCCCACAAATGGAAGACATACTCCCCCCGACTGCGTGCATTTCGGTCTAGTGCATAGTCACTGTCACAATGCCCATCGAGCAAGTGACCAGTGCTAGGGGAGAAGACGATACCCATGGATGCAGTGTCAAACACATAACGCAGAAGTTTCAGCAAAGCCTTTTGATGTGCACTGCGGGGTTGCTGGCTGAACTGGGCAAGAGTGTTCACTTTACATGCAATATCCAGTCGGGTGGTGGAGGAAAGGTAGGTGAGGCTGCTAGTGATCTGTCTGTACAGTGTAGGATCCGTGTCAGGTCCGTAGTCAGTCGTATGAGGGTTAAGAAGATGTCCGTAGACATCTGGACTCATTGGTGAATGCTGTGTGGGGAGATGCTGCACAAGGTGAGAGAATTGGCTTGTTAAATGTGCTATGAACCGTCCCTGGTGTAATGTCAAGGTGCGTGCAGCTCTGTCGCGCGTGATGGTCATGCCTAGGAAGTTGTGTGCTTCTCCCAGGTCAGTCATGCGGTAGTGTGCAGTGAGCAGTGCTTTTGTGTCTTGAACAAGAGAGAGANGTGAGGCTGCTAGTGATCTGTCTGTACAGTGTAGGATCCGTGTCAGGTCCGTAGTCAGTCGTATGAGGGTTAAGAAGATGTCCGTAGACATCTGGACTCATTGGTGAATGCTGTGTGGGGAGATGCTGCACAAGGTGAGAGAATTGGCTTGTTAAATGTGCTATGAACCGTCCCTGGTGTAATGTCAAGGTGCGTGCAGCTCTGTCGCGCGTGATGGTCATGCCTAGGAAGTTGTGTGCTTCTCCCAGGTCAGTCATGCGGTAGTGTGCAGTGAGCAGTGCTTTTGTGTCTTGAACAAGAGAGAGAGAGAGGGTGAAAGAATCAGTAGGTCATCCACATATACGAGAACGGCCATTGGAGTGCCGCGAACACTGCGGATGAACAGGGAGGGATCAGACAGACTTTGTAGAAATCCTCCCAGTTCTAGTGTTTGGCTGATTTCTTTGTTCCAACACCGTGGTGCCTGTTTCAGTCCATACAATGCCTTTAGCAGAAGCCAGACTCTGTCTGTCCNTAAATGTGCTATGAACCGTCCCTGGTGTAATGTCAAGGTGCGTGCAGCTCTGTTGCGCGTGATGGTCATGCCTAGGAAGTTGTGTGCTTCTCCCAGGTCAGTCATGCGGTAGTGTGCAGTGAGCAGTGCTTTTGTGTCTTGAACAAGAGAGAGAGAGAGGGTGAAAGAATCAGTAGGTCATCCACATATACGAGTAGGGCCACTAGAGTGCCACGAACACTGCGGATGAACAGGGAGGGATCAGACAGAATTTGTAGAAATCCTCCCAGTTCTAGTGTTCCGCTGATTTCTTTGTTCCAACACCGTGGTGTCTGTTTCAGTCCATACAATGCCTTTAGCAGAAGCCAGACTCTGTCTGTCCCGTCCGTGAATCCGGGTGGTTGTTCCACATAAATCTCCTCTTCTAGTGGTCCGTTCAAAAAGGCATTCTTGACATCCATCTGATGTATTTCCCAGTCCTTGTGTGCCGCAACCCCTAGCAGCATGCGACCTGACGTGTACTTGCCCACGGGGGCGTAAGTGTGTGTAAAATCTTGTCCTGGTATCTGGTGAAAACCCTTGGCCACCAGCCGAGCTTTGTATTTTTCAAACAAGCCCTGCACATTCCGTTTGACTTTGAACACGTACTTTTGGTCAATGGCTTTACGTCCGGGGGAAGAGGCACCAATGTATAAATTTCACGCTCAAGGAGGGCGTTCAGCTCATTGATCATAGCCTTTTCCCACTCTGTTGCATCAGGGCGCCCCCTTGCCTCTTCGACGGTGAGAGGCTCTGGATGGATAGCCACAGGTTGTGTGGGACCAGCTGTGTGATAGAACTGTCTGTAGTCCACCCTGGCCACGTTGCGCTGTGAGCGACGGACTGGATCAGGCTGGACATGACTGTTTTGCACTGGGGTCAGGCCAGGTGGCGACCCTGAGGAGTCTGCACTGGTGCTTGCAAGATCAGCCGGTGTAAGCAAGTCGGTAGGGACTGGTGTGACCTGGCCCGTAACTTTGTTCTCTCTCGACAGTGGTGCAACCTTCGGTTGTGTGGTGGGAACAAAGATGGGTACACTCATGTACTCAGGGTATCGCTCAGGAACAGTGAGCACCAGTGCATGCTTGAGTCCCTTGAACGCCTTGTATGGCATGTGTTCTAGGAATGACGCATCACGACTCTCGACAAACGTATGTTGCACGGGGTCCCAAAACCTCCATGCCTTCGAAGCATGAGTGACTCCGACAAAGACACACCATCTACCTTGTGGACTTAACTTATGGCTACGTTGTGGGTCAGCAAACCACACACACGCCATAGTCCCCCACACCCGTGCAGGGCGTAAGTCTACCTTCTGCTTGAACCATCTCTCCCAGGGAGTGATGGTCCTAGGCAGAGGCCCTTGTGGTATTCTGTTCCATACCCTGGTAATGTACTTGACAACTTCCTCCCAGAATCCAAAGGTCAGACCAGACTCTGCCAGCAGGGTACGCAGAGCATTGCCTAATGTTCTGTGCCATCGCTCGGCCACCCCATTTTGTTGAGATGTATACGGTGCGGTAGTTTGATGCACAATGCCTCTAGCTTTCAGGTCTGTTTCGAGTGGACTTAGAAATTCTCCACCCCTATCTGTACGGAGGATGCACAGAGAGCACCCAGTATGTCGCTCAACAAGGGGAATCCACTCCATGATTGCTCGTTGTGCATCCGCTTTGGTTTTGAGCAAGAAAGCCTAGCGAAAACGGCTGTAATCATCGGTTAGTGTCAGGACGTACAGTGACGCGTACTGGACTGAGGAGACCGGCATGGGTCCACTTAAGTCAGCATGCACCAGCTCAAGGGGTACCTTGCTGACATGTTGTGATAAAGGAAAACTCTGGCGGTGTGCCTTTCCTTCCTGACAGTTCAGACAGGCAGATGCCTTGAGACCGTGAGGACAGTCGTTTGGACTCAATCCAAGTGCAGGTTGATGTTTCAACAGATCGGTAACCAGTTCTGTGTTGATGTGGGCCAGTCTTCTATGGATGAGCTCAGTGTGCTTTGGGTCTGTCTTGGTCATGATGTGAGTCTGTGCTCGGTTAGTGGGCAATGCAGGGACCAGGGTTAAGCGGTACAACATGTCGGCATGCAAGGGTCCATCAGCCAGCAATGCACCGTGTGCATCAAACAACATGCATTTTTCTGCTTGCGTCAGCGTTGACATGCCCAATTGGCGATCCAACTGCCCCCCTGACAGCAGGTTTACCTTCAGCCGAGGGACATACAGAACCCCAGTCAGCCACATGACCCCTCCCGCTGCTTGCAATGCAACAGTCCCAATGCCCTCAACCCTCAGCACCCCCCCTGAGCCCATCCGCACACCTTCCACATCATGAGTGGCATACAGAGACACAAACAACTGACGATGAGGTGACATGTGATGTGACGTTGCTGTATCAAACAACCACTCGTGCATGGGCAAGACGTGTGATGTGGTGATGTGCGTGTGCCCAAGGCGCGGACCTGGCTGGGAAGCTACTGTTGTCTCAGGAGGGATAGTGGTGGGCGTAGCCTCCTGCATGTCAGCGGGGTGCGGGGTCGCCATGTCGTTGTACACGCGCTGGGCCCACCTTGGGACCTGCACCAGAGCCGTAGCGAACGGTGGGACGTAGTGCAAGGGCAGCCCATAGGACCCAGGCTGTGGCGTCATCTGCTGCAGCGGCTGTGGCTGAAACTGATGTTGAGGCAGAAGTCTAAAGGTGGCTGCTGCTACAGGATGGTAGGGCGGCAGCACAGTTGGTCCATGCCCCCCAAAGTGCTGCACCGCGGGAAACTGCTGTAGTGGCTGATGTTGCTGCTGCGCCTGCCTTTGCTGCTGCTGTGCCTGCTGCTGCTGCTGTTTCTCCATCATCTGCCGCTGTAGGGAAGGGCACCGGCGCCAGAAGTTCCCAGCCTGGTTGCAGTAGCTACACCTCTGGTTACCACGGCCGCGACCACCGCCGCGACCACTGCCACCAAACCAGCCACGACCCCCGCTAGGGGATCCTCCACGAGAGGAGAATGACGTCTGGGTTACTACAGCAACAACGGAAGAGGAGCTCTGATGTGCATATACTATCGGTGGCACCGTTGTCATGTCGCGAGCCTCGCCCTTCAATATGTCTTCGTAGTTACGCAGCTCCTCAAAAACGGAGGCGAGGTCTGTGAGCTCGATCTCAACGACTGGGTGGCGACGTAGTAGATCACGCCGGAACTCCTTGTACTGCTCGCCGAGGTGGAGCAGCACTACGTCCAACCAGTCAAGGACGGAGCACGAGGCGCCTAGACCCAAGAGTCGTCAACGAATGTCCATGGCCTCATCCCAAAACTCAGTGACTGGCGCGCCTGGTTTAGGATAGAGGTTGCGGAGGCGATCTCTCAGCGTCACGACGAGAGTCATTCCCTGTTCTTCTTGTCGCGTGGACAGGTGGTCGAGCTGCACCATTACGTGGATCGGAGGGATCCTCACCTCGGCCGCCAAAGCAAAAATGGTGCAAGGCGTAGGCTTGTGGGTCTGGCAGAGGGCGTGTTAGTGCATTGAATGCGCGCAGTAGCATGAGATCGGTTGCGGCATCTGGAGGTGGAAGAATGTAAAGTTCCTCCAACCCATGCTCTGCAGCCCAGGACAAGAAGATGTCCCTCCATGCCAGGTAATCCCTTGTCCCAAGCTGCGGAGGGGACAATTCCTTTTGGCCTCATCCAAGCTGCGCCATTGCGGCAGCAGTGAGGGTGACATTAGGAACGTTGCCACCACTACCGACATTGCCGGCACTGCCGGCACCTCTGTTTGTCCCATCTACCTCGCTCATGATGCTTGGGAAGTGGGTCCGGTGGTCTGCCTAGCTCCGGACGGTGCTGGAAGTGACCAGGAAAATTTTGGCAGCAACTCGCCGGGCCCACTTTGGGCCCAGTTTTCTGCCGAGAGCCCGAAGCTCTATGGGGAAGCCGCCAGAGACGTCCTGAGATCCTGCAAGTGCGATCCCGCCTCCCCCAAACCCTTTGCCCACCCTCAGAACCACAGTTGGGCACCTTGGGGAGGCCCTTGGTGTGACGTGAAGCCTCCTTTTGGCGGCGGCTCTTTGTCCCAGGCTTCCACTACGTGCGCGAAGCCCTGCTAGGGCTTGCGCGCCCCCTTGGGGCTCGATCGAAGCCCTGTATCTGCTTCACCGCCCTGTAGAAGCCCGCCGACCCAAGCTGACATGGCGTCCAAGTGGCGGCCGTCCCTTTTTTCAGCTCCTACGGTCGGCTCTCGTTCTCCTCAGGCCCAGAAGGCAGCTCTCATACCATGAGAATAACCATGCAAATTGAATGGGACCAACGGCGCTTCGTTTCGTTAAGTGTGGAGCACGAGAGCTCCAAAACCCTAGTGCAAAGTCACAAATTTGCTACAAGTGCTCTAGTAACAACTTGGCCCCTTGTTACGGGTGAGACTCGCTAGTCGAGTCTCACCCATCGGCGGCGAGCAAAGCTCGCCGCCGCTCGACGGGGTGCGAGGGCAAAATCGCCCTGTGTGCCCAGAAAAGGTGCGATCGCACCTACGAAGTCACATACTATGTCAGAAATTAGGAAACCTAAACTAGACCTACAAACATGCAAGTTGGGGTCTGATCTAGGTCGTGCATTACAGCGAGCACAGTATGCCACATGAATCGGAAGGACACAAATAGGTCTGCTAGCGGAGGCAACAAGGGTCGACGGCCGGCGGAGCGCGTGAGACAAGGGAGCAACGCCGCCACGTGACAGGCTTGGCGAGCACCTGTCTCCGCTATTAGCGTGGATGACCACCGACCGCCGATTCCTCATGCACTGCACACTCGAGGACACATACGCACGAATATATATATATATATATATATATATATATATATATATATATACAGAGGGTTATCATCTTCTAAGACAATGACAGTGGAGAACAATTGGTCACGTGTATGTCGTCTGAGTTTTGTGGGCCGGAGGTGAGCAATGGTTCAAAAAGGAGACATTAGTGTTGGTGCATGCATCGAAAACGTAGTGGTGCTATTTGGAATGCCAACGATGCATCATCGACACTGACCACATGCACTCAAGTGTCTCAAGACATAGCCAAATAAAATCCATCGACAGACTTGGTAATTGGAGTTCCTCAATTCAAACTTAAACTACAACATCAAGTATTGACACATCGAAACAAATTTGGCAGATGCTCCAAGCAAAAATCATATCTATTTGTCATAGGTTTTCTCAACCCAAACACATGGATCTGGTTGTCGTAGTGAGATATCTACCAGGGAAGTATTTTGTTTTTGTTGCTAGTGATAGTAATTGGAATTGGAAGAAATCATTGAGTTCCAATTGTGTTGTTACCTCAATGATTTCTTCCAATCCTATCCACTATCATGAGCAACAAAAACAAAATATTTCCCTGGTAGATGGCTCACTACGACAACCAGATCCATGTGTTTGGGTTGATAAAACCTATGACAAATAGATCTAGTTTTTACAATGTGTCATTGATTTGCACCAAAGATGGCCAGTGAATCAGCCATCTCTATCATAATGATGGTACAAGGAATTGTGTGCAACCGCATAATGTGGTTTAGAAATAACCGTGTTGTTTCCCCAACGGTGACAGTGGTCATTTTCGGGATGAAGTGGGGAAATTTGGAAAATCTGTCCACCACCGCGAGGACGGCATCACAACCCTCTGAAGTGGCTCATAGTCTTGCCACAATGTCCATTATGATGTCAATCCATGACTTTGTCAGAACAAGGAGAGGTTAGAGTAGTCCCGTGGCATCGTATAAGAAGATCTATGCCTCTGATAGCTGTCTCATGATTTACAAAATGTTTCCATATCAGTTTGCATGCGATCTTACTACTAGTAAATTGCCAGCTCATTAAGCACCTTATCCTCGCTGAAGTGCCCACATGATCCGGTGTCATGATGCTCCTCCAATAGCATCTGTCAAAACTCCTCATTTTCTATTACAACAACTTGGCACGTGAATTGCCGTCACGAGTAGGGTTTTTCCGACTAGAATTTGGTTTTGTCAAACTCGTTGAGCTTCGTGTATCCGTTCGCCAACAATCTCATGATGCCAGTGTCTTGTTCGACAAGTGAAATGCTGATCACGACCATTAGCCCTGGTCAATCACTAAGGGCATCCACTTAATGTATTTTTCCAAGTCAATACTTGATGTCATACTCAAAATGAGACTCGAGGAACTCCATCCACCGAGTTCACTGACGGGTCATATTTGGTTGAGACTTGAGATATTAGAGTGTATGGTGGTCAATGTAGAAAATACACCATCGGCATTCCAGAGAGCACTAGCATGTTTTGAATGCATATACAACCACGAATGTTTCTCTTTCAAGCAGCACATAGTTCAGTTCCAACACACGTAGTTTTCATCACATACATGCAGTTATTCTCCACCACCATTGCCTTTGAGGAGACCAGTTCCGATTGCTTG
Organism: Penium margaritaceum; assembly: GCA_023375785.1. NCBI lineage: Eukaryota > Viridiplantae > Streptophyta > Zygnematophyceae > Desmidiales > Peniaceae > Penium > Penium margaritaceum. The sequence goes on along the minus strand of SZWC01000647.1, from coordinate 227,996 downwards.
ATTGAAAATGTCATGAGCCATGATGTGGTCCACTGCCAGATCTGATCTGATTCTGAATTACAGGGATGGGCACCAAGGCCAGAGAACTTCTGAAGGAATTAAACTTTTCTGTTTGCTATCTCTCCAACTCCACTTGGTAGGTTTTCAAATGAGATGAGAGAGAGGTACTGAAATTTGGGTGTAGTCCTTTACGAATTGACAGTATTAGTAGTAGCTATTGAATCCCTAAAACTGGGTGTTGCAGTCCACATTGCAGATGAAACAAAGTGCCGCGCCAATTGCCAAAAGGTCGTCTTGGATGCTGAAGATTACGATTTCTTGTCTACTGTTCCGCTCAAGGTCATTTTTGTAGTAGAAACCAAATTCATTGGGGATGAGGTTAGTGCTAGTGATGACTTCACAAAAACACCGAGCATGTTCTACCACGCTGGACTGTTGACCCAGGTGTTGAAGCTTGGGCCTTATGTTACATATCTTGTTCATAAAAAAACCGTGCAAGTATGGCGCATGTGAAGTCCATCTAGTTTTCCTGTCGGGTCAGCGAGTCATGCCAGGTTGAATTTATCTACTGAAAAGGTACAATGCCTTTTGTTGACGATGTGAGAGCGATCACATGAGTCGTGTTGTTGACACCTGCAACGTTCAAGTACACCTTCAAACTCGTTAACCACATGAGAACCGCCTACCTTTGGGATATTCAAGACATGTTGGTTGAATGTGGGATTTTCTTCAGAGCTAGAAATGTTTTCTTGATGAGTAATGCTTCCCGTGTACATATTATAAATCTCCTCCATTGCCATGGGTGAGGCGTTGGAGTTGATAGACGTCAAGGCTCTCGAGTCACAAAAAAAAGTCTAGCTTTATGAAAAGTTATTGGTTGCTCCTTCCGATTGTGTCACGTGTATTCCTAGCTGGAAACGGCAGAGGAAAGGGGTTTTCCAGAGCCCAAGGGGTCCATTACAAGATTGGTCGCCAGAGTCTTCAATTATGTTCAATTTTCCATGAAGGTTGCCATTGCATCCTGGTTCATTTGGAGAGTTTCATTGTCCAGGTATCTCTGATCCTCCACCGCCAGAGTCATTGCCTGTCACTGCTCTTCGTCAACGAGTGCTCTTGCTTCTCTCACCATTGTCGCCGTGATCTTTTGGAAACTTCACACATACTAAAGAATCATGTGAAGCTGTCGTCGTGAAGTAACGGCGTTGGCTGACCCTCCAGTGCCATTGCACTCTGGTACCAAGCGTTATGCCACGCAGAAGTGGGTGGTCAATGAGGATGGGGTGCGGAGTAGAAGATAGTTCAACAAATCAGTACAATTGGATCATCTGTATTCATCAGTAAATGTACACGGATGACAAATGTTGGGTATGTCGACCACATGCCTAGAACAATCAGAAGGAAAAACATGCATATGTTGGGTCTTGAATGCTCGAGTTGAGTGATGCGTGCGACGCTCCGTCATGAGTGGACACATTAAGTAACTCCGTAGAGAATTTGGTGGGTTTCATGAATTTCTAGGTGCATCGTTATACATGCAAAGTACCATCAGAATTTCACTAACTATTATGAAAACATTGATACAGTTGCCAAAAGTTTTATCAACTGTCCTAGAAAGTGGTCTGAACCTTTGAACACGGAACATTAGAGGTCAGGATGAGTGGCAATTATGCCCTCAGTCTAGCGGCATAAAAACCATGTCGTCAACTTGAAGTATGCCACAAATGTAATGAAAAGAATGCCCACTTGCAGAGCTATGGGACCCGTGTACATCTCAGACATAACAATTAGCTTGCCTATTTTATGTATTCAAATTCTATATCCCAATCATGCCTTCTTTGGTTGATGAGAAAATCACCCAGTATCATCAACCCGTTTCTTTTATGTGATTTTTTTTTCTTCATGAATGTGTATGAGATATTTCAAACTTAACCATTTAGCACCGTCTTGTCACTGTGTTATGCGTCCGCAGTAGAAGTGCACTTGGGATAGCACAAGTTGACATGTCGTTTGCGCACTCTTAAGCGGATGTAAAAGGTGGTTGTGTAGTTCTTGAGATGCATCTCCAAAGTCAAGGCCGTGAGAATTCGAGGATCATGCCGACAAATGATGCTATTAAAAACTCAACAGAAAACTGCCGGATTGAATAAGCATCAATTAAGTGTCCTTGAAATGCCGTCGTGAGAGACATCGGATGTCATGACTTGTTCCTCGTCTCAGGTAGGGTGTCTGCAATGTATCCAATGCACCCAAACTCTCATGTGCAATGTCATGATCGTGATCAGAAAATGTAAACATGTCAATTCCTAAAAAAATGAAAACAAGGATCCAATGTTGCTCTATGGTATATAGGGTTGCATAACATTGAAAGCAAGTTTGTGAGATTATAAAAATCAAGTGAATCAACTACCATTTTCTTTGCACATGTACATGACATAAAAAAATCGTAGAATTGTTGTTTTGAACTCGACGTAAACTTGCATGTCATATTCTTTGGAAAAATTACATTTGGAAATTTACATGTCGACGCCAATATTCATACATTTGTTTTGATTTCTTCTAGTATTCTTTCATTGAAATGCCTTTCAGGCTAAATTCTGTACATTCATTGTATGCATGCACATGTCCATGTATGCATATATCTCACATACACATACATCTCTGACTTCATCTCACATACACATACATCTCTGACTTTATTCAACATATATCTCTGACTTTATGTATGCAGAATTACATTAATAGGTATCAATAAGATTCTAATTATGTCTCTGATTAGGTATCAATTAGTTGTGACTGCACTTTCAACCAACACTTTATTATCTTCATTCACAATATCCTTCATTACGTAGATGTGTTTGGTGCTTACGTCTTTTGACTATTTGAAGTCAAAATAGATAGTCAAAATAGACAGGAAATGGTGCTTCCTCTTTTTCTGTAGCATTTTTTATAAGCAATAACTGTTTTGTTACATCACAATTTCGAGTTGTGCATGTAGCTAAGTTTACCGTGGAGAGTTTACTAGTTAGTTCATGTGCTAGTTTGTCTCGTGCCCGGAGAATACTGTGGTTAAGTTAGATCGTCTCGTTGGCCAGTCGGATCATGTATGACAACCAGACCTAGTATGCCTGTAAGATTTGATCCCATGAGATATTCTTGGTTTCCTTGTCTCTTACAAAGAAAACAAATGAAACATAATGGAATAGGGTTTTAATACATCTCAAGAAAACGTCCACAAACTGATGACAATGGGCTATGTAACCCCAAAGGGCGGATTTCCCAGCTACCCCCATTCTCGCAGATATGCCTTCAGTTCTCCCCCCTTTATGAGGATTATATCTACCTAAGGAGATTTCCTAGCCAAAACCTTGAACATGTCCCCCGCCACGGTCAATTCAAACAACCATGCGACAGTTACAAAAGATGAAAACAAGTATTTGAGTTTGTTTCCAAATTCTTCGAAGAAAAAGCAACACAAATACCGTACTGATGGGTACATTCGCTCAATGTTTGATCTCCAATTTAGTGCATCTTATATTCTCCTATTTTCTAGGCATCTGGATTTATTCTAGTGCCCGTTCAATGGGGAAGTTCAAAAGTAGGGTTTTTTTTCCCGCCCACTATCACGTCCAGAGGGTCGCAGGAGTTCGGAACTTCGAACAAGCTCAGTTCTGAACTTCGAATGCGGCTACGCGTAACCCGCTCCACGCAGAGGCATGGAGCGGATCACGCACAGCCTTGCGATATCCCCTGCCCATCTCCCATGAGGATTTGGGTTGAGTGGGAGATGGACAGGAATGATCGAGTTGTCCGCAAAGCATTCTTCTTTTCATACTGAAATGTGTCTGTCTTTACTATGGCTGAACCCAATACTTAGCATCATTATGCGAGGAACAATCTAGACAAAACATTACAGTCCAAAATGAATTTCAGACATGTCTCCCTCAAAACGACCATAAATGCTTATGGAACGGATGGGAGAAAGAAAAAAGATGTTTTCGACGAATGTACCCATCAGTACGATAACAAATGAGATATTGCGGGACATGTTTGTAACAAGAGATATGTTTTAGACACCAATGTTTGCAGAGCATGTGAGAGAACTTAATAAAACTTGTATTCCATAGTAGTTGTTCCACTAGTATTTAAAAGCTTGTACAAAACAGACTCTCGTATAAAAGGAAAGAGAGCGCAAAGTGAAGTGGGAGTCACAACAGATACGACTGTGACATAATCATAACTTTTTTTTGCAAGAATATGGCATATCTTTGAAAGGGTATTATGCTTTTTAAAAATGAAACGCTGTAAGACCCGCGTGAGAAACGGGTATGGTTGGCAGAGCTGACCTGAATCTTGACCATTCGTGACTAAAACATAGAGAGCTCCTTCATTTCGACGCAACGTAATCCACCTATTTCTTCATTTGGTATCATAGGGCTGGGGTGCGACATCCATTGCAGACACCAAGGATGGGTCATTTCCTATGTGCGAGGATTGTACTACCAGTTTTTCAGGTGGCTTGAAAAGGAACTGGCTTGTCAGGCATTGAATGGGATGACTTGAGGGTTGGAGACCCTCAAGTGCTACGGTTTTGGCCTCATGGGCCAGGCTTTGCATCTATTTGTTACACTATAGGTTGCCACTATTCTGCGTCTTCAAACAATCATCCCTGAATTTTATAGTCAAGATGAATTTGTATGGCAATGTTGTCCCATTTCTTCAGATGATTTCTCCCACGTTGCCCTGAACAATTATTACGTTGAGAAGAACGTAGGTGATTCATCGGGATAAGATGCGACGTAGTAGACGATTCAAGGGATTAGCGAAAACGGACAACTTGAAATAAAAATAAAACTGTACTTCAATGACAAGTGTCAAATAATTCAAGAACATATGCACAACAACGAGAATCTCCAAGAGGCACATGTTGGGTCCTCGGCGCTTGAGCCAAGCGATGTGTGCAAGGTTGCACCATAAGTGGTTGCTTGAAGAAGCTCGGTCGTGAAGTTGGGGGGCTTGGAGAATATGAAGGTGCGGTTTATGAAAACAAAGCATAGTCTAGAAGTTGTCTGAACACTATTGAAACATCGATCTAGTTTGTGATACTTCTGTGACCATTTGAGACTACAATCAAAGTTGTCAGAACCTTCTAGAATGGAACGCTAGAGGTCCGAGCAAGTGGCAAAAATCCTCTGAGCTGAACAACGTAGAGGTTGACATCCTGTGGGTAATGAATGTAATGAAGGAAATGTCCACACATGGAGTTTAAAGACTCGTGTGCGACAGGTACATATCCTTCTCTCCTTTTAGCCTTGACGTCCTGGTGTGTAAGAATACATAGGCCAGTGACGACGGTAATAGACGTCAATCAGATGACCGACGTCTCGAAGGTTGTTGTAGGGCTCCGGGTTGTTGTAATGAGTGTCGTAGCCGTGCTACTTGACCAGATATTGTGCCTTTTTCTCACATCTTCAATGTCCAAGGATGTCGCCAATCACGCACTCTGTGACTACGTCCACTTGAATAGGGGGTGGAGGTGTGACGTCTCGGTCATGGAAGTTCCCGTTGGGGTCCTGATTGTGCTTGCGCTTGCTGATGTGGAAGACAAGGTGGATTGCCATGCTGTCTGGCAGGAAAAGGCAAGAAATGACAGAAGTTTGTATTTGCTTGATCTAAAGCAGTCCCAACCACCAAGATTTGAGCTTTGCACAGTCCTGTCCTTAAAGTTTGACGTTCCCTTACCTACAGAGGATTCCAATGCTAAACACATAGTTGCTGTGATTTCGGTTAGCTACTCACTTTATAGATGTTTGTGTCTCTGCAAGGTTTCATCCCGTTTGTGGATGTCAACCGCAGAAAATCCCGTAGGTAGATGTCAACCGCGTGAATGTGCACTGGCTTTAAACTACTACCAGTGTGGCAGGAAGTTTTCCATGGACCACTTCAAAATGATTATTTCCCTATTGTGATAGATGTGGCGGAGTCTTATGCAAGCTCAGCAATTGGCAGCTTGGCTACCAAATCAGTGCCATGTAGCTCACATTAAGTGCAAAGAAGTTGTTCGAGTATCTGATTGGTCCGCTGGGTTTGCCCATCATTTTCAGGACTGATCACCGTTTATACCTGGGTCCAACAGTCGTAACACATCGTCAATTTGTGCCAAAAATGGCTACTGAAGCAGGTGTTCTGATAGCAAAGGATGGTACGTGGTATGCCATGTAGTCAAATGATCTAGTTTACACTGAGCTGTGCTATTCGCTCTATGGTGATGGTGCTCATTGTCGGAATGAAATCTGTCCACCACAACAAAGATGGCGTCATGGCCCTACAGAATGGTGGGGGAATCTGTTGTAAAACCTATGCTAATGTCAACCCACGGATCCGTAAGAATAAGAAGAGGATGAAGGAGTCCCGGTGGTCTTTTGCGACGAGATCTTGCCTGCTGACAAGTGTCGCACAATTTGAATAAGGCTACCATTTCGGTTTGCATTTTATCCCACGAGTAGTATTTTGCTACCTTCCTGTTCATCTTGTCCTTGCCAAGTTATCCACGTGGAATGGTGTTGTTGCATTCCTCCAATAGCATCCGCCAGTTTTTTCTTTGGTGGTTTGACGACTTGGCAAGTGAATAACCGTCCCGAAGAAAGGTCGTCGAACCAGAACTTGGTTTTTTCATACCTATCAAACTCCTTGTAATCCATCAGAAGCAACCTCATGAGGTACAGGTCTCATCTGACAAGAAGCGTGCTGATCTGTCCATTACATATGGCCACCAACTCTGAGCATCCATTGCATTTGTCTTTCTAGGTAGGTACTTGCTGAAGTTAGACTCGAGGAAATCCATTCATCGGGTTTGTCGACGGCTCAAATTTGACAGGCTTGCAATATTTTGGTTTGTGATGGTCAGTGTGTAGCATCACCATGTTTTGAATGCATGCACAACCACAGGCATTTGTTCCTCGTGTACCACGTATTTGAATTCTGGACCGCATAGTGTTCATTACACGTACGCGACTGGTTGTTCTCCACCGTCGTTGTCTTGAAGAGAATGGTGTCGATTGCTTGACCAGATATGTCGGTGGCCATGATGTAGTCCACCGCTGGATCTGCCAAGCGTAAGGCTAGCGCTGAGGTCAAAAATTGCTAAAAGAGCTTAACACTTCTTGATTGGTATCCCCCTAATACCACTCCGTGGTTTTACGAGTAAGGTCCAAGAGAGGCACTGATACTTGAGTGCAATCCAATGTGAATGAACGATGGTTGTTGCAGAAGCAAAAAATAGTTGGACTTCCCAAGCATTGGTCAACGACGGCCAATCAACTTCTGCCTCCACCTTTTTTGAGTCCATGGTGATTTGTCCGTTGCTGATGATGTGGCCCAAAAAATGCGATTGAACAATGACCAAAGTTGTTTTTTGAGAGTTTTTCGTATAATTTCTCTGCTGGCAATATCTCAAGAACATTTTGGAATGTCTGTTGTGCCCCTTTGAGGTGCAAATTCCAACCAGGATGTCGTCGAGGTACACGATAATGACATCATTCAGATACAAGCAGAAAGCATTGTTCACTGCTACCATGAGTTTTGTAGGGGCATTCGTGATTCCAAACAACATGAGTGTTAGCTCGAAGTGCCCATATCGGATGCACAATGCTATCTCCTCAACGCCTCTTCAAGATATGCGGATCTGAGGATAGCTGCTCCGTAGGTTGTTTTTAGTTAAAATTTGTGCCCAACAAAGTTGGTCGGAAATATTTTTTGCTCGGGAAAGAGGGTAGCGGTTCCTGATGGTGATAGTGTTCAACGCTTGGTAACCCACACAAATCTGCATCTCTCCAATTTGTTTTCCACAAAAAGTACACGTGCAGCTTAGAATGACATGGAGGGTCTAATGAACCCTTGACCGAGCATCTTTTTCAGGTGCTTCTTGTGTATGGCTAGCTCTTGGACGCTTATCCAATAGGTTTCTTTCACCGTTGGTCTACAGCTTGGCTTCTGGTCCACTTGTTGGTTGAAGTTTTGTTGTGAAGGTAAATCTTAGAGCAGTTTGTCATGAAAAACTCTTCAAAATCCACGGTAAGTGATGGAATCCCTCCCAAAGGGGCAAAAAACATTTAAGGTGTCGAGACGGGTGTGGTCACCTCAACTACTGAAATTTCTTCTGCTTCCCTTGTCTCCACGTGGACTAGCCACGCTTGAGCTCTGTGTCGCAAGTAGCTCTTAGCGATGTCCAGGGACATCGGTTGGCAGTCAATGACTTTTGCAACTTCCTCTGCTACTTCCAACACTAATGCTTCCAGTAACCGCCGTTGTGTTGTGGGTCACTCGACTCAGGGCACATGTCATTTGATTTCCATTAACGATAACCTAAACCAATCCGCTGCTCCAGTCCACTTGCGGACTGTGTTGGTTCAATAAATCTCGCCCAAGGATGATTTTGCAGTCGCTAATTGGGCAAGCTCTTTAGTCTGTTGCATCGTGTATATCTCCGATTTGAAGTTAGAGAGACTTGCAAAGTTGACGAATCTGTAATCATTTGTCCATGGATTTTCCTTCAAGCACTCCAAGCTCGGCTTGTAAACTGGAATTCTGAAGCTCCTCCATCCAGTAATGTCCATAATATTCAGCGACTTTTACAACCCCTCAAATGCAGTCGTAGCACTGGTTGGTCTTCTTCATATCCTTCATTGAATTTGTGATCTTTGGAACCCTCATACACGGCACTAAAATGGCGATTGATTAGTGCGGATTTTTTCTACCGGACAGGAGTCTCCTTGTCTACTTGTGCCCTTTGCTGCCTCAGGACTCCTTTTTTTTCCTCTACGGCTTCTCCCCCTTTTTGGCTTGTTGTTGCCGTTCTCAGCAGTCAGGAAAGATGGGCCCTGTCTTCTCACATATTCATTAGAACCATTAATCATGTTCATCGACGGTATCGATATCCACCAGAGATGAGGTTTCCATTGACTGTGACTTCCCTCCACCGCGATAAGAATTGTGACCTTGAGGTTGCGAGCCATTAAAAAATGACATCCGATCATTATAGTTGATGATGTGAATATGATCAGCTGCTGTGATCATTTGCGGGACGTCACCCGGGATGCCAAAAAATGGCAATTGTTTGCCATATCTCGCATGAGGCCGTTGTTGTAGTAGAAGCAAAACGTGTCGGGGACAAGATCTCCATTGGAGATTGCTCATAAAATCTTACTTTAGGCCGTTGTTATAGCAACAGCAGAGCTCGTTAAGGGCAAGGTCGCCGCTGGTGATGATTTTTGACATTGCTATGTATGCTCTGATGCGGTGGACTGCTGATGCAAGCATTTAAGCCTGTACCATGTGTCAGACTTCTTGTTCATCTTTTCAAAGTGGGCGAGTGTAGCATGTGCAAAGTCATTCCAATTCTCCGTTGGCATGATAGAGTCGTGCCACATTGGATTCATCTACTCAGTTGGTGAAACACATGCGGTTGAAACTATGAGAGGGGTCGCGTCAGCTTTTGATCTAGCTCTGCTCGTCTCCAGCTGCCGTTGGATGGTCTTTAGACCGGAGTACCAAGTTGAAGCAATGCCTTGCAAAAGCGAGGTTCCGAGGTCAATCTTCTGTTTTTTCATTGTTGATCATAACGGCGGTGAAATACACCTCTGAACTTATCAGCCACATGCTGAATATCATTCCTGCTGGTTTTGTAAGATCAAATGACTCAGGGAGTACTGGTGGAATATGGGTTTCACTCAAAAGATGAATGCTTCTCTTGATGATCACTGCTTCAAGCGCACGAGACTTTTGAATCACGGCCATTGCCGCATCATGTTGTTGGAGCAGATGGGTGTTCGAGGCCCTTGAGCCCAGAAAACTTCTTGTACATATCTTCGTTGATGCGAGCTTATCGGCTGGTGCTTCCCATCGCACTATGTGTTGTCCCGGCGAACATGGGTGTAGATGGATGGTTCGCCAAGCGAGAGGGGTCCGTAACCAAGTTGGTTGTTGGGTTCATTGGTGACGTCCTGTTTGTCGCAGAAGTCACAACTACTATCTAGAGAGAGTTGTTGTTTGCTTGCTGCTCATCCTCCATCGTCGGAGTTCTCATTGGTTGGTGTTGTTTGTTGTCGGGTGCATCCACTCTTATCACCATTGTCGTTGCGAGTTCAGGGAACTCCTGAACAGTGGAGATGATTTGATGACTTGTGCAAGGTTGACGCCTTGTAGGTGACGTATCGGTGTCCCTCTAGTATTGCTGCACTCTCATACCAAGTGTTGCGCCAAGCAGAATGGAGGTTGTTCACAAGGATTAAGTGCGGAGCAGTAGACGACTTTAGGAATCAGGAAAAATGCACAAATTGTATGAATTCACCATTGTACTACGATGGAAGGTGTCGAACAAGTTGAGCACCTATACAAAATGACGAGAATCGCAACTAGGCATATGTCGGTTCCTCGGCACTGAAGCTGAGCGACTTGTGCGAGTTCGCACCATGAGTGGTCACTTTGAGAAGCTTTGCCGTGAATGTTGTCGTGAGTATCGAGGTGTGGTTTTGGAAAATTCTAGTGTTGTCAAGAAGTCGACCAAACAACATTCAAGCATTGATACAGTTCGTGTCATCTATGCCAACCATTCAAGAAAGTGGTTGAAGTTGTCAAAAACGTCTGGAACGGAGCATCGAAGGTCAGGGCAGGTTGCCAAAATGGCCTCGGCCGAAGGACATAAAAATCCTGAGGTCGATGCTTGGTGGGCCATAAATGCAAGGAAAGGAATTTCAACTCATGGAGTTCAGGGAATTTCATACGTCAGGGATGTATCAATGACAGGGGTAGCGTAGTCATAGTTTGATTTATAGGGGAAATTGTAAAATAGTTTTGAAAATGGGGGCTTCCTATGGATGATTGAAAAGCCGGGCTATTGTAAGGATGGTCCATCCAAAATGGAGGTGAAGTGGAGATTAGCCGAACCCAAAAGGGCCGGAGAATGATGTCATTATGTTATGGCACGTGTTGTATCCTGTCGGAGAGTCAGGAACCAAGGCAGCTTCATTGTGTGCAGCATGCTGACGATCTCGACCAAAGTTGCAGCCCCATTTTGTGGCTTGACCGCTCCCACTGATATCCTTTTGGGCAAACTTGTCCAAGGCGATGACCTGACCAGTTTCCAACATATACGATGACGATCTAGACACCGGGACATAGTGAGCACCTATTTTAAAAAGCTACCTCTCAGAAATGTGGGGGTCCGCGATGACCATATGATTAATCCGCTAGTTAGTCGTGTCAGCGCCCAGCTCCGACCCGATGTAAAAGACTTACCTTGTAGGGCGTCGGAACGGCAAGATTTAGAGGGGTGATGTTCTTCTGCAACCAGAACATTATGCATTATATTCAAAGCGTGTAAAATCCGGCAGATGGCCATCTAAAATGCGGAATCAAACTGAACCTTCATGGACAGAGTATCAGCTCAAGATACGCCGATAAACCATAAACAATCAGTTGCAAAGTTTCGAAAACGTGGACGGCCAAAATCACCCCAGCGTCACAAGGACCGGTTGGCTTATGGTCCTTGTGACGCCCCAGCGTCACAAGGACCGGTTGAGCCGTTCAGGTTGGCTTATGACTTTGAACACCGCCGTCAGGTTTGAGCTTCCGATGGATCAAGAAGCAGATAGGCTTGAACTTTAGTGACCTTTCAACGGCCCATCACCTCACATAAGGACAGAACCGGAAGTAGGATCATCAGGCCAATTTGTCCTATCCCTTTCCCCTCCTCCAAGTGGGACCGAAGTAACCCTTCATTATTTGGGTGCTTTTGCGTGACGCCATAGCCGAATCGGGAAAACAACCCATGTACCGCCGACTCACAGTTTATTCATCAAATATCCGGTCAATATTGACTTCCACGAAAGGTTCATTGCACTCGCAAAAACGGTTGCGAGACTAATCCCCCACCCCCCCCCCCCCCCCCCCCCCCCCCCCCCGCCTTTCGTTGAAACTGTATCTCACTGGCCCCGTTACTACGGGGCCTAGGAGGTATCCGAATCGTAATAAAACCCACAACCCTTGAATTCTACGAAATGGGTTTCCTGAAGTTTATCTTATTTGAAAGTTTCAAGGGTTCTTTGCCAAGTATGGGGCAAAAATACCGTGGGTCAACGTGCGAGTGGTGAAAAAAATTCAGCCGGTAGATAGCGTAGTGTTTTGGGTGAAGTACAGGGGTACACTATTTTTCCATAACTTATTATGGAATAACTCCCTTTCAGCCACGTTTTGAGCTTCTTGCTTCCCAAATACACATTATGAAGATTCTAAGCAGTCCCTTGCAGCCAGATTTGACATGAAGGACATGGGAGAGCTGAGCTACTACCTAGGTCTCGAGGTGAAGCATAATCGCATGCAGCAGGCTTTGTAATTGTCGCAGAGCACTTACGTGATTGACGGGAGGTGGAGACACCACTGGAAGAAGGAGTAAATCTGAGCATCACGCAGGCTCCTCACGGCAAGCATCATAGCAGCCGCATGGAGGCAGTACCATACCAAGCAGCAGTCGGGAGCCTCATGGATGCAGCCGTCTACACGCGCCTTGATATCAGCCAAGCAATCGAAGCATTGAGTAAGATCTGCGCCGACCCGGGTGTGCCACATTGGAAAGCCATCAAGCACGTGCTGATAAGATGCGTGGAAGCTTCCTAGCGACACAGCCGCCGACTAGGCATCAGTACCTGGTGAGACGGTGACGATAGTCATAGGTTGTGCACACAACGACAAGGGTGTGGCTAGGAGACACAAGGCAAAGTGTCAGAATGCTTCAATAGCATTTGCGGAGAGGAATGAAAAATGACAGGTCCAGGGCATAAGTACCTGCCGTGGTGCACGACGGGTGTCGCACGCGACAGTGCAAGATCTGTCATAAACCGGCTCAAAACCACTATTTTGGCAGTAACTCTATACAGACATGTCAGAACGATACGCTGTCTGAACCTAGACGTGCAAGATCACAAGCCAGACGCTACAACTGGTCACATGCATGCATCCGGCATCAAGCGGTGAACACACAATGCAAAAACATGCAAATTGGGCCCACGGCCTGTCCATCAAAAAACTCCTACGTGCTGCAGAAAAACTGTAGGAGGTCCCGGGCAGCGTCCAGAACTCTGGAACGGTCATCGGTCAGCTCCAAGCTAGTAGTCCACCACCAGATGACGCATCGGTACCACCAGGGTCCGCATCAGGGATCTGCACGAGTATGGACACGGCCGAGTGGTTACAGTAAACTGTACAGGTCAACAAGAATGTCACAAATCATAGCACTCCCCCATGACCCGATGGTACGCATGTCCATACACGTGCAGCACTGAGACGAGCACAACAATGAGTGCAAAGACAGATGTGACACGGACATAGACACATACCAAACTCAACCACTCTCAGGCCACGGGCGAAGCCCAACAGAATTAATGGCCACCAGGAACTTTCTGCGTGCTAGTGCCTTCGTCAAGAATTCAGCACGCTACATGTTAGTGCCAATCCATATGACGGAGATCACGTGTCGCTCCACCAGATTACACACAAAGTGATGTTGGACCGCAATGTGCTTTGTGCGAGCCTGAAAGACACCACAGTTCTCTGCAATGGCAAGAGTACTCTAGTTGTCGCATTGAAGAACAATGGCAGGTACTGACGGACCTAGCTCAAGGAAGAGGCGCTGCAGCCATACCGCCTCAGCAGTCCCTGCACCCAGAGCAACATACTCAGCCTCCTATCAGCTACGTGCAATGCAGCTCTGCTTCCCGCTGCGCTAGGACACAGCGGTACCACCGAGCAAGAACACGTAACCGGTGCAACTGCGTCCATCTGGGCTCCAGGTCCAGTCGCTGTCAGTGTAGTCGTTAAGGACCACCAAACACTACCGGTGAAAGCAGAGTCTGAGGTACGGTGTGGAGACCACGTACCGCACCACTCGCACAGCCGCGTGAAGGGATCTACCACATGGAGCCTGCAAAAACTGGGTAAGGAGGTTGACGGCAAAGGCGATGTCAGGATGTGTGGTAGTGGCCAGGTACATCAGAGATCCGATGAGACGGCAAGGTCACATCCACTGTCTCCCCCAGTTGTATGGGATCGTCCACCTTCAGGGCATCATGCGTGCTAGGAGTGAGAGGTGTGGAAGCCATGGGCACTGCATCAAGGAGGTCGTTGAAGCGCTCCCCCTCAACACGTGCGTATCAAGCTTGATGCACTAGTAAAGTACAACGTCTGCGGTGTCGCACAATCTCCATGCCAAGAAACACCGTTGCAGGACCAAGGTCCTTCATCCTGTAGGCAGTCTGGAGGACAACCTTGGCCTCAATCATGGCCTCCAGTGAAGGGCACGCAATCAGAAGGTCTTCGACATAGACCAGGATGGCGGTGAACCGCTCAGGCGTCCATTGGATGAAGAGAGAGGGATGTGCCTCGTTCTATACATATCTCGCACGAGTCAGGGTGCCAGTGATCTCCTGGTTCCAAGACTGAGGAGACTGCTTGAGGCCGTATAAGGACTTGCACAAGCGCCACACCTTGTCACCGTCCTCAAAGCCAGGTGGCTAAGCCACGTAAAACTCCTCATCCAAAGAGCCATGGAGGAACGCTTTGTTCACATCCATCTGGTGCATATTCCCAGTCATGCTCAGCCACTAAACAAAACAGAGCTAGAGCTGAGGTCATGCGACTGACAGGGGCAAAGGTGTCAGTGTAATTGATGCCCTTGATCTGAGAGAACCCCTTGACAACCAAGCGAGCCTTGTGGCGTTCCAGTGAGCCATCCGGCTTCACTTTCTTGCAAAAGATCCACTTGACCTGAATAGCCTTCCTACCATGTGGAAGGTCGACTAGCTCGTAAACTCTGTGTGCTCGGATGAGGCAAAGCTCATCCTCGGAGGCAGCACAACAAGTGTCAATATCCTGTGATGAGAGAACTTCCCTCAGTGTGCCAGGGTCTGGCGCCATAGAGGGAGAGCTCTGCCTGGCAAGAGCACACACCTTGGTGCTAGGTCTGACGACCACAAGATCAGCTGCCCCATCACAAGCGATATGAACCTCACAAGTGACGAGATCGTGTCCTATGGGGCACGCTAGATGTACCTGCGTTTGCTCAATGCGGACACTCAGGCCTAGGACCTTTGTGTCTGGATCACCACTCGCGATGTTGCATGTGGAGCACTCGGGTGCGGGACCTGACACTCGCTGGGCTCCAAATCCAATGGTCAAAGACGACTGCCAGGCTCACGGGAGTAACCTGGGCTCGAGGGGCGCTCCTCAGGCTCAGGGACAAGCACAGAGGAGACACGGTTGTGGGTGTGACTGTAGGAGCAGGTGAGGGAGGACCACGCACAGAGGCAAGAGAAATGGCAGACACAGGTACGGTCACAGGAGTACGCACAGGTATAGGATCATGGATACCTGTGAAGTGCAAGGGAAAAAGGGTAGAAGCCGGCTATGCTGGAGAGGTCTCTAGGCCGATAGCGATGATCGCTAGGTCATCAAGAGCAGGAGACCGAGAAGTGGAAGGAGCTCGAACGGACACATCAGCCTTGCGAGAGGTGCTTGCAGGCGCAGACTTCCCCATCTGTTGAGAGACCTCACACGAAGGAACATGTGTGACGGACAACGACGTGACCGATGTCAGATCACGGTAGGTGAGGGACTCAAAGAAGAGCGCGTCGCGTGACTCAACGATGCAATGACGAGCAGGATCCCAAAAGTGCCAGGCCTTTGACCGCGGGGAGGTGTCTACAAAGGCACACAAGCAACCGCGCGGTGAGACCTTAGACCCCTGCTGGTTCTCGGTGTACCACACAGAAGCCAAGGATCCCCAGACGCGAGCGAGGCGTAGGTCAGCACAGTGGCCGAACCAGAGCTCATACGGTGTGATGTGGTCTGGAAGAAGACCGTGCGAAAGGCGGTTCCAAACCCAAGTCATGTAGGTGAATCCTTCAAAAGCACAAACCTCATCCTCCATGGTGCGGTTCCAGCGCTCAAAAAGACCGTTCTGCTGAGGAGTAGCAGGAGCGGAGAACTGGTGAAAAATCTCGTGCTTGGCGAAGAAGCTGTCCATCTTGCCAAGAAACTCACCGCCACGATCCGAGCGGAAGGGTAGGTGCAATGATGGATATTACCCTGAGCGCAGAAGAGTCAATCAGACTTGGGCGACTCATCAAAAGAGGCCGCGTCAAGACCGAGAGCGGGCTGTATCCAAATGAGCTTTGACATAGTGTCAGAGCCTACATGATGTAGACAATGATGAAGTAATTGCTGGTGCTCAGGAGACAGAATGCGAGTGACAAAAACACGAGCTAAAGGAGAGGGGGAGCAAGGAGAAGTCCGAGAGACACGATACATGTCATCCACAATAGAGGCACAAAGAAAAATGCTACGAGTGTCAATAACAGTCACAGTCACGGAGTCTGTAGTGTGCTCCACAGAGAGTTCCATCAGTGTGCAAGCATGTACAGAAAGCAAACTGAGCTCAAGGTCAGGCACAAATAGCACATTGGAAAGATATAGGGGGTCAGAAGGACCATCAAAAGACACGACCCCAACACCCTGGACTGGCAAGGACTGACTAAAGCCTATGCAAACGGAACGAATAGACGCAACAGGGCCGAGAACAATGAAGTCACTAGGACGACAGGTCGTGTGATGAGTGGCACAAGAATCGATGATCCAAGTGCCACCGGAATCACGACTGGAGGACGTCACTGTATAGCGGGCAATGGAACACTCGGCCTTGGACGGATGCTGGGTAGCAAATGGGGAGGAACGACGAAGGGCACCAAGGTGAGACTCATGAATCCAATCGGTAGAGTCAGGCCCATCGTCATCACATGCCGACCGTGCCCCCCCACACGAGTCTTCCCGAGCCACAAGAACATACGGACAGACAGTCTGTGAACCACCCGGCTATGACAACACACTTGCACCTCCCTAAAAGTGAAGCGCCAGAAGGTGTTGGAGCTTGGCGATGTTGTGGTCACGTGGGTCCGGGTCACCACTACTCACCGGTGGTGAAGCGAGAGCTGCTGCATTCTTGGTTTCCACACGCCCAGAGGATGTGCTACTCGACGTGGACCATAGTGCGTGCGCAACCTCAAGCCTGCAAGTAATCCGCGCCCAGTCAAGCGGTTGCTGGCACTCAGTGTAGTAATGAGCGCCTCCAAAGTTGTAGCAGTGAACAGAGTGTCCACTGCTACCACCCGATGACGGCTACTCCTGTGACTGCTGTTGGCCCGAGCTGCACCTCCTTTGTCCCTTCTTCCCCTGTGTTGCTCCCGCAACACCCTGTGCCTGAGTTGGTGTAATCGGGGTGGAAGAGGAAGAGGAGGACATGACAGAGGATGGAGAAGGAGACTATAGGAGGGGTGTTGGTGGTGATGCGACGACTGCTGCAGCAAGGGGAGTCTCCTGATGAGCCACGGCTGCCTTACGAGCAGAAGTCACCTGGAGGAAGAGCTGGTGCGCTCAGGGAAGAGGCTGTAGCAAGGCCAAAAAAGGCTCGAGCACGACGTCGCTATACCTTGTGAAGATGTCTGTGTGCTCTAGGAAAACTCCGAGCATGATGATGTGGAGCGCCCATAGCTGTATACCTCATGAGGTCCCAAGGTGCGTGCAAATGCTCATGGCACGTTGCTAGTAGTCGGCTGCAGGCTCGGCAGGCCCTTGACAAAGGGAGTGAAAGGCAAGAATGTGAGCGGCACAGGTGGCGTGCGTCTCTGCAGCAAGGAGGGATAATGCCAGGTTCCAGCCCCCGCGTGGATCAGTGCCGATGCCTGTGCCGGCCTCGCTAAGGAACGTGCACAAGTCAATGACGGTCTCGCACGGCATGGCATAAAGAAGTCCGTGCATCACCCTAGCCGCTGTCAGCACCTGTGATTGGTCCGTAGTCTGATACGGACTGTGGTAGTAGGGCCACACTCCCTTTGAAGTGGCACAAATCTGGAAAAGGATCTCCCAGTAGTCAAAACTGTCCCCTTTGACATACAGATGGTACGGTGTCTTGAAGTCCTTGGGTTGCCGCTCCGTAGGGAGACCAACCACAGGCTCAAAAGGACAAGGAATGGGGAAGACACCGGGAAGAGGGAAGTCGCTTGGGTGGAGGTCAGGTGACGATCAATTCTCAGGAAAACGAGATGTGTGTAGGGGTCGAGAGCTCGTCTGGCGCTGGCGGAGATGCTCCTGAAGCACACAAATCTCATGCTCGGGGGAGTCACCCTCCATGCCTGGCATATCTGGATCCTCATCCCAAGGATCAAGAGGTGGCGGGTCGCATCCACCTCCTGTCTCTGGTGCTGGAGTTGACTGCTGTGTAGAGGGTACGACACCGGCAGCTCGCTCAGAGATGTGCCGTGGGGCGGTGGACTGACCCCAAAGAAGCTCAGTGAGTGTCTGCTCTCGTTGTATGCAATGCATATCTTCTTGCTAGCTCTGCAGGTCCTCAATAGCCTGCGAGCGTGGGTTCATGACCTCTGAAGAGGAAGAAGAGGGATCTAGTATCCTCTTTCCATTATCACCGGACGGAGCCATGTCACCGCTCATTATGGGTCGAGATGACAACTTGGTCGGACTGCGTAAACGTCAAAGTTTCTGGAGGAGTTGAAATGCTGGCAACTTTTGATCAACATTTTGACTAAGTAAAGTGCTGACGTTAGCAGGTGGTTGCTGACGTCAGCATGACCTGATGATGTCAGCAAGAAAAATGCTGACATCAGCTCCCCTCCTTTCCCCCTTTTCTTTTGATAACCATTGCGGTTGTTGCCCCACTGCGTAGGGGGCCGTTGCTCCACAACAACCACGTGAAAGCTACGCGGAAGCTCTGTAGCAGCTTTCGCTGTGCTGCTGCTAATACTGCTGCTCCGGCACCTAGAGCAGCAGCCGCACAGCTTGTTGCGCAGCTGTGGCAGCAGCTGCTCATTGATGCTGTGCTGTAGCGTAGCTGTGCATTGCTCTTACAACTGCTGTGCGTAGCGGCTGCTACGCGTTGCTGCCACCGCGCGTGCTACTTCACTACTGCTTTGCTGCACTGCCGCTGCTCCGAGTGCTGTATGCTCCTACTGCTATTGCTTAGTGAATCTGCTGCTGCACGCTGCTGCTGTCCGCCATTGCTGCCACTGCTACCCAGCGCTGCTGCGCCGTGCTCGTGTTGCGTGCTGCTACTATTATGCGCTGCTGTTGCCGCGGGCTGCTGTTGTTGCTGCTAGCCGCCGCCTGCCGTGGCTGTGGCCTGCTACTGTCACTGCTGGTGCCAAGGCCAGCGGCTGCTAGCGGCTGCCGCCTGATGCAGGTGTCACCTGCTGCTGCACTCTCACGTTGGTGAGACGAATGCAGTACGGTGTCGTCGGCAGTCCCTGTGGATTGGCATCAGGGGCGACGCTCACTACTGTTGCTCTGCTGGATCTCTGCTTTGTAGCTCGGCGAGAAGTGTCTCACCACTCTGATACCATGAGAAGATACGTGGAAGCTTCCTAGTGACACAGCCGTCAACTAGGGGTCAGTGGTTGGTCAGATAGTGACGAGAGTCATAGGTCCTGCACACAACGACAAGGGTCTGGCTAGGAGACACAAGGCAAAGTGTCAGAATGATTCAATAGCATTTGCAAAGAGGAATGAAAAATGATAGGTCCATGGCATAAGTACCTGCCGCGACGCACGGTGGGTGTCGCACGCGGCAATGGAAGATCCATCCTAAAACCGACCCAAAACCACTGTTTTGCCTATAACTACGTGCAAACATGTCAGAACGCTACGTCGTCTGAACCTAGACATGCAGGATCACAAGTCGGATGCTAAGACTGGTCACATGCATGCATCCAGCATCAAGCGGTGAACACACAATGAAAAAACATGCAAATCGGGCCCACGGCCAGTCCACCAATAAACTCTTGCGTGCTGCAGAAAAACTGCAAGAGGTCTCGAACAGCGCCCAGAGCTTTGGAAAGGTCGTCGGTGAGCTCCAAGGTGGTAGTCCACCACCAAATGACGCACCGGTACCACCAGGGTCCGCATCAAGGATATGCACGAGTATGGACACGGCCAAGCGGTCACAGGAAACTGTACAGGTCGACAGGAACGTCACAAATCACAACACGTGCTATGTTACCTCCACAGCAGTAGCAGCCTTTGCCTCACCTTCAATGGAAACAACAGCACCATCCTCATCGGCTACAACGACACAGTGTGGGGCAGAGATCTGGACACAAGGAGATCGACTGGTGGTTTTTTGTTTTTACTTGGTGGAGCAGCAATCAGCTGGAGGAGCAAGAAGCAGGAGTGTGTTGCTCTCTCCTCCACCGAGCCAGAGTACATTGCTTTGAGCGAAGCAACAAAGGAAGCAGCGTGGCTACGTGAGCTTCTGGCATGTCTTGGACAGCAGAAGACAACTGCAACAACCATAAACTGTGACAACATGAGCGGCATCGTGCTCTTAAAAAATGCAGAGTTCCACGCCCGTACCAAGCATATCGAACTGCGCTACCACTTTGTCCACGAACTTGTGGCAAAGAAGGTGGTGCACATCAAGTTATGCCCCTCAAGCATGATGCTAGAAGATTTCCTGAGCAAGCTGCTGGTAGCACATCGCTCTCAGCAGCTGAGGGCACAGTGTGGACTTGTGTGATATTTGTTATCGCAAAGTGGGAGAAAGTTGGATATGGGGTGCCAAAAAGGTGACCAAAGTGGGTTGCTCGATAAAAATCACTAGGCACAACAGAGGAATACAGGTTGTTTTCCTGGTTCTGTAGCACTTTACAGAACTTGATTTGGTGTTTGTTTACGGGAGATATGGATTTTGGGAATGGGTTTGGTTCAAGTGACGGCTCGTACACTACCAGCACCAATGAAGGCCAGAATTATTGGCCATGGAGGTTTGGAGCGGCATTCAAGGTAGGTCCCCACCAAGAATATTGGTTGTGCACATGGCAGGGATGGTATTTCTCTTCATTTATGGTCATTCACCCCATATCCACACACTCAATAAAGCGTGTACAACGCTGCAACATATGGTGAGGATCCTTCTAGGAAGTTAACCTAGACCGCCAACAATGTTTCCTATGAATTATTGTGGAGAATCACGTTCACAGTTTGGTTTGTGTACATGACCACAAGACTTTCATTGAATTTTCTTAAGAAATACATGACCTAAAAATGTTTTTGAATGAAGTATTCTATAGTAGTTTTGAAAATTCAATTGAACGTAAATGAATTCACATTTTTACCTATTATGTTCTTTCTGAGACTTTGTGTTATTTTTGTATTTCTTTCAATGACGCTAAATTGTCCTCGGTACTGGAAATTCAGTACTCATGATCGACGCCCGCACAAAAGGTCGCCTCTGTTTTTTGTCATCGCTCGAGCGTTTCCCACATGCCCCCTCCCCTGCCCCCCTCCCTCCCCCCCACGAGGTCCAGATGAATAGCGAAGTTTAACTTGGAAGTGTATTCGGAGTCTGGCCGATTGAATACACTTATGTGTCAATGCACTTGTGTACATTTTTTTGTGCATGCACGATACACCCCCCAATACACTCCCCCAATATACTATGGGAGTTTTGGGGGGGGGGGGGGAGGGAATCTCTCATCTGGAGTAAGGCCTGTTCAATCGCAAGGTACAGAAGAGCGCAATTCAGGTTTTTTTTTCCCTTGATTTGCCTAATTCAGGACTTATTGACCTTCCGCAAACCGTAGGAGGAATCTGATCAAGAATCAAGATCAGTTCAAGTCTTGTTGGTAGAAAATCATCTGTGTAATGTTCCGGTTGTCTACCAGAGATGCAGACTAATAGACTAATCAGATTCAGTTCTCGATATTGAAACAAGAGTTTGTCCCCCCCCCCCCCCCCCCCTCCCCCCCCCCAGGTCAGAGTGTATTGCGGGGGTGTACTGGGTAGTGTATGTGGAAGGGGGCCGGATGAAAACACAAGTGTACAAATACACAAGTGCATGTTCTTTGGCGAGCTTGCGATACACTCCCCCGATACACACGTGAGGTTTTGTGTGGGGGGAGGGGGGATGGGCGGACGTCCGATCGGGGATTGGTTGGTTTGCTTGTACGATGCCAATAGAGTATTCTGTTTGCGAGTATCTCCTCTGTCGTGAACCGTCCAAAGCCTTTGATCGACGATGCCAGTCAGCTTCGTTCGGCTTTCGTAAGTATACACAAGCGTATCATTTCAGTTGTCTACCAGCTACAATTTCCAACACACTCTCCAGAT